>VDFB02014055.1:0-82344 GCA_007258455.2 Sequoia sempervirens | reverse complement strand
AAACAAAACTTTTCATAATGAAATAATTGACATGGGATAGTGTGTTTTCCAACATTACAAATTATGTAAGCATTTTATTTGTTCCAATCAGATGAAAAAAGGGAAATATCATTTTTAATATACCAAAGAATTGTTCTAAATCTCAAAAGTGGAATTCATTACACTCTTTCTCATAACAAAACAAAAAAAAACTATAAGGAAATAATTGATAGGGGATTGTGTGTTTTCCAACAATATAAATAATGTGAGCATTTTATTCATTCCAATCAAGTGAAGAAAGTGAAATTCCATTTTTACTGTATCAAAGAGTTGTTCAAAAAATTGAAAGCAGAATTCATTGCATCCTAGGTTGTAACAAAATAAAACTCTTCGTAACAAAATAAATAACATGGGATATTGTGTTTTCCAACACTACAAATAATGTGAGCACTTTATTTGTTCCAATCAAATGAAAAAAGGAAAATTCCATTTTTATTATACCAAAGAGTTGTAAAATTTGAAAATGGACTTCATTACATTCTTTCTTGTAATGAAACAAAAAAATTTCATGAGGGAATAATTAAGAGGAGATAGTGTGTTTCCCAATACTACAAATAGTTGCCCACATAGATACATACATATACATACACCTAACATTTATTTCTATACTCTATTGAATACCATTGACTACTATGCTCAAATTTGTTGAGGTCAAATGATTTACATGTCAACTTTTTTCTTTCATTTATAACCAAGCTACCATAAACAATAACACTTTAGGTGGCATTACCTACCATTATTTCACATTGTTTATAATGTAATTATATAGCGCCATGAAAATTTTGATATGAAATGTATAACAACATAGTTTTCAAACATATGAAACTAATATATGTCTACACCATAATTGTTCAATAATCAAATGACGAAACACACAATGCACAATGAGTATTATCAGTCTGTCTCATCATCTCCTTTGCTACCTATTATTTGCAATTGAGGAAATTCCTTCGTAATATATGGAACATTTCTTTGGGTTGTTGTGTATTTTAGGAGGGGTGATTCTAACTCCATGAACCCTCATAGATGATGAACATGAAAAAATAGATTTCTTGAGAGGTTGTGCTTTGTCCTTCGTACTTTGAACACCTTCAACCTATAAGAAACACTTTGAAAAATTAACATATGGATGGAAAAATAAATAAGGTAGTATGACATATACAACAATAAATCATTTCTATGTACCTTTGGAAGAGAAGGATTCAAGTTAGAGAGCTTCCATATCGTGAAGCCACCTAGGTAGTCTTTGACAGTATTTACATTGGGACTTGGATAAGGTAGTCTATAGTCACCAAAAATGGCCTTAACAATGCTGACTCTCACACAACCTTATGTGAGTGGAATGTTGTGGCAAGTAGCATCTCTACTAAAAACACTTACAATGCCTTTTCCAACTAGTTTACGTCACCACCAAAGGCCAACGTGATCATCGACCTTAAAAGTGATGCCCTCAGTATCTATCTGTGAATGCATGGTCTAGACCTACTCAAACATGATCAAAAAATAAAACATTAGTCAATAAACAAGTCTATAACAAAAATTCCCCATGAAATTCATTCAAATGCAATGAACAAGAAACAAAGCAAGGTTAATCAAAGGAAAGCTAATAAATATTATTCAAAACATTCAAACCAGCATCCCATGGGGGAATTGGTGCTTCTTTGATGTGGAAAGAAGCCCTTTCCCAATTCCTTGCAAAGCTTTGATGATTATTGTGTGCTCCTTGATGAAAATTGTCAATAACATAGCTAAGATTGATGAAAACTATGAGAAATTGGATGAAAATGTGGATGAACTTGCTCCAAATCCATAGATAGTAATCTTGCATGAAGTTGTGGATCCCAAATCAATAGAGAAGTCCTCTATTTATAGGAAAGAAGGATGGAGAAATGAGAAATAGGAATAATGTGGGATTAAACTTGACCCAATGGTATTGTGCCACTTGTCAACATGCTAATGAATGAGAGTGGAGCACATTTTGAGCAATGTGCATGTTAAATGCATGAGGGTGGAGTTTGAAATTCAAAAGATGGCTTGTGGAGGAAGAGTTGTAAGATGAGTTAATGACAAGTTGGCTCAAGGAGAGGACATGAAGAGCCTTTAATGCTAAGTTGGAGGACAAAATTCCTTTAGGAGGGAGAATTCAAATAAGTGGAATATTCCAAAAAAATGCCATATTTGAATGGAATTAGAGGAATTAATAAATCAAATAAATTGATTTACATGTGCAACTTGTAAAAGCTAGAGGAATGGAGGATTAGTGTTAGGAGTTAATTAGGATTAATTAACTTAGATGAAGTTAATTGATATGACATTTGATTTAGATATTTAGATTTATTTAAATCAAATGAGAAGGTAGTGGAAAATTAGTAATTTAATTAAATAAAGTTTGATTTATTCAATTAAATGAAGAACATTAGATATAATCAAATAAAGATGATTTATTTAATTAAAAGAAGAAGATGAGATTTAGTCAAATAGAGTTTATTTATTTAATTAAAAGAGAAATCTTGATGAATTAATTAAATAAGGATTATTCAATTAATTGGTTAGTAAAGAAGTGATTTAGGAAGAATTGATGTTAGTGAATCAAAATCGAGTGCATGATATTAATTAGGATAATATGAATGTCTACATTTTGCCCCTCTTTGAAGCAATGTACCTACTACATTGGTTCAAAGAATAACACTTGTTGAGATCAAAGTTCAATTTTTATTTTATTTTTTTGGATGCCCAAATGGAAAGAAGTATATTGGTACATTTCCCCCTCAAGAGATCGAGTGAAAAGTTGGATTTGAGGGTCGATCTCGCAACAAATAGGTTCAAGATGTATTCATGAATGGTTATGTAATGAGATGCTTAGACTAACATATCTATATTATGATGATGATGCAAATGAGATAAACTAAGTTGCTGAGAATAACAAATCTATATTATCTTAAACATCTTAAATGATGATGACATGCATGTGAGATGGATGATGTGATATGCTATGATTATGAGATGTATGCATGCTAATGGTTTGTGGATGTAGGATGGATGCATTGGTGATGTTTAGTTGTCTATCATGGTACCATGTTAGCAAAGAGAGAAGAAAGACGAAATGAGATGATGACAAGAGGATCCAACAAGTCCATGATCTAACAAGACTTTATTATAGATGATGATGAGAGATGGATGATGTTTTGCTTATTAGGAATCAGGATTTTAAAAGAGCTTACTTACCTTATGTTTGATAACACACACATATATGATGCATCAAGGTATAAAGAACTAGGATGGTGTTGTACCTAGTGTGATGGGCTTTGACTTGATAATTAGATAGGAGTATCCTTGATCACACCTGTCATACAAAACCTTATTTAGAATGCAGTTCAAATATTTTAAACATCACGAACCAAAACATAGAAAGCAAAGCCTTCCTATGTGGTCAACAAGACATCTAAAACACCCTCCCTACAAACCAAACAAGACATGCATGACCAAAGTTATATTACAAGGATATCCAACAATCACAATAGACAAAAGATAATGATCAATGCCCCGTTCCTTTCTCTCTAAATAATTTTGATTAGACATCATCAAGAGGCCATTGGAATGAGTGCAATAAGATAAGTCAAAAAGAAAAAGATCAAGTAAACAAACAAGCTAATGTTCTTCATACCTCTAGCTAAGACTAAACTACTGTGATGTCTGATGTTGATGTCCATTGTAGGAAGGATGCATCTTAGGACATGATGTTGTCAGATGATTTTGGGATTAACTGGATGATGGGATATTAATACCAAGAGTTTACCAACTTTTTCACCTACTGACCTAGACTTGAGACTCTTGATGTTTTAGTTTTCACCTTTAATTTGCTAGACTTGTTTCTGATTGTTTCACCAAAGGCAGAGGGTGACGACAATTTATTATGAGTGGATGTTAATTGCGGGTGAAAGCAAGATGGGATGGATGGATTTTTTCAAATATTTGGATGTTTTTGAAGTTTTGAAATTTTTTTGAGGTTTTTTTGGTTTTTTTTTAGATGTTTTACAAATGTTTTGATTTTCAAAATTTTCAATGTTTTTGGGTTTTATGATATTTTATGAATGTTTCTGGATTTTGTGTCTCAGGGATTGATCAAAGATTAGTCTTGCCTATGTTTAAGATTAGAAATGACATAGTTCAGATGACCATGTTTTTTTTCTTTTTCAGACTTTTTGGCTTGTTTTTGGATTTTGACAAGTTTTGGATGTTTTTGGGTTTTCTGATTTTTTGAATGTTTTTGGAATTTTTTGGTTTTCTGATGTTTTTTGGAATTTTTTGGTTTTAAAGAAGATTTCAAGAATATACACAAATTTGATCCAGTAAAGGTCATGCCCCCAGCATGGTATAATATACTACTCTGATATAGGCAGGACAAACTAACCTTAGGAATGGGTTGAGTAGTACTAGGAGTGATCATGATACGAACACTAAACCCAACTATGATGTAGACATGGGTGAGTGATGGATGAAGATATGGAAGCATGATGGATGGATGATGTAGAACAAGCCAGAGAGATCGTGGTGGATGAAAAGTGCTTATTTACACAAGGAACATGTTTTCCAGGTTTTCACCAAGGTACTTGCCCAAAGCACCACCGAAGTGGTTTCACTAGAGGACAAATTTTTTCTTTACTATTTTCAATCCTTTTTTTGATTTTTTATATTTTTTGATTTTTTGGGATTTTTGGATTTATACCTTGTAAGATTGGACATAAATTTTTTTGAGATGGGAGCTATTCATAGGCTCCGATAGAGGTTCACCTTCTGGTGTAGATAGTTGATATGCCCCTAACTTGTAGCTTGTTGTGATGATGAAGGGTCCCAACTAATTGGGTTCAAACTTGCCCTTGTTGTCTAGATTGGGTACATATTTTTGATTCTCCTTCAACATGAGCTCTCTAACTTAAAAGTTATGAATCTTGATCTTCTTTTTTTAGCTCCTCTTGAGACAATTCTGATAGACTTGTAGATGGTTCAAGGCATCCATGCGTTGCTCATCCAGTAGTTCCAGCTCCTTCAACCGTGATATCCAATATTCTTCATTTGTAATAAAATTCTATAGTGATATCCTTAAGGATGGGAGCTCGATCTCAATGGGAAGAATGGATTTTGATCCGTAGATGAGGGAGAATGGGGTTGCACCTGTAGGCATGCAGATACTTGTTCGGTAGGCCCATAAGGTAGGATTCAATAGTAGGTTCTAGTCACGACCAACGTCATTGACTTTTTTCTTTAGAATTTTTAATATGGTCTTATTTGTAGCTTCTTCTTGGCCATTACCCTGGGGGTAGTATGGAGTGGAAAAGCGATGTTTGATATTGAAATTTTGGAATAGGTCTCGAACATATTAGTTTTTGAAAGGTGTCCCGTTATCTGAGATAATGGCTTGAGGAACACCATAGCATAAAATTAGGTAATTCAGGATGAACTTGGATATCTGCTTTCCTATGATATAGGTCATGGGAATGGCCTCTACCCACTTTGTGAAGTACTCTGTGGCAGTGATGATGAACTTATATCCACTAGATGAGGTAGGGGTGATTTTTCCAATGAGATCAAGCCCTTAATGTGAAAAGGGCCAAGGTTTAATGATTGGGTGGATTTCCTGAGCTAGTGCATGGATGAAATCCCCATATTGTTGACACTACAAACACTTTCAGATAGTTGTGAGCTTCCTTCTCCATTGTTGGCCAATAGTACCCAGTCCTTAGCAGTTTCCTAGTCAAGGTCATACCACTCCAATGTGACCCACAAATGCCATTATGTACCTCAGTTAAAGCAGTCAAAACTTCCTCAACATTAAGGAATCATAACAAGGTTCCCTCAATACTCCTAAAGTATAGGGTGTCTCCTAAGATAACAAAGCATGATGAATTCTTGATAAATGTTCTTGTAAGTTTCAGGGTGATATCAGCAAGGAGGTCTCCTATTCTCAAGTAGGTGCATATATCATGGTACTAGGGATCACTGGGACCAAAAATTTCACACACGAATTCAGACTCTGGTACCTTGAATTCTAGTATTACAAGCTTCTCTACAAGGAACTCTTGCTTAGGGACGTTGCGTTGGATATCTAGTAGTGATCCAATTGTTGCCATAACATTTGCTTCCCTATTGTTTTCCCTTGGTATTTGTTCAAACGTGATACCAATGATACCAATGGTATTTGTATGTGGTCAATTTGTCATCCTTTTTTTGATATTCATCATTTACTTGGTTGATGATTAGCTATGAATCCCCATAGACTTTAAGTACCATGATCTGCCATTATGCTACAATTTTGACCCCTATGATGAGAGCCTCATACTTTGCAATGTTGTTTGTGCAAGGAAAAGATAACTTATATGATTTGGGTATGCAATCTCCTTGTGGTGTAATGAAGAAGACTCTAGCTCCTAATCCATGTTGTGTGTAGGATCCATCAAAATACATTTTCCAGTGATCTTCTATGCTTAGGTTAAAGATTGACTCATTGGGGAACTCTAATACCAGTGGTTTTTCTTGAATATATCAGTGCCTCTGCTAATTGGTCTACAATTGCTTGTCCTTTAATGGCCTTTTTTTTTTCATACTCAATGTCATGTTCTATCAGGATCATAACCCATTTAGTTGTTCACCCTGTGAGTGTTTCTTTAGAAAGTAGATATTTGAGAGGATCTATTTTGGCAATGAGTTTTATTTGGTGTGCCAACACATATTGTCTGAATTTTTGTGTAGTGAACGTGATTGCTAAGAAAGCCTTCTCAATGGATGTGTAGTTCAACTCATGTCCCACCATGGTTCTACTGATGTAGTAAATAGCTCTCTCCATATTTTCATCATGTTGAGCTAAGAGAGTGCTAAGGGTTGCTGCCATTGCTAATATATATAGGATCAAGAGCTTTCCTGGAATTGGTGGCATAAGAACTAATGGCATGAGAAAGTACTCCTTGATTTTGTTGAACGTCTGATCACATTTCTTGTCCCATTTGTATGCTACCCCCTTGTGGAGTAGATGAGAATATGGGATAGCCTTATCTGCTAATTGTGCTATAAATTGACAGATGGATTGGAGTCTTCCCTGCAAACCCCTTAACTGTTTTAATGTCCTTGGTGCCCCCGTCTCTAGAATTTCTTTGACTTTGGAAGGATCTATCTCAATTCCCATCATAGATACAATTTACCCTAGGAGCTTTCCTGATTGTACCCCAAAGAAACACTTCTTTGGATTTAGTTTGACCTTGTACTCTTCTAGCCTGTCAAAGATGGAGCTTAGAGCTGGTATGTGATCTCAACACTTCTTTGATTTAGCTAATATGTCATCCACATAGTCTTCCATAGTTTTGTGAATCATTTCATGGAAGATTAGTGTCATAGCTCTTTGATAGGTAGCTCCTACATTCTTCAATATGAATGGAATCATATTCTAGCAATATGTCCCCCATGGACAATTGATTTTTTTTTTGTGTTGGTCATCCTTAGCTATCATGATTTGATTGTATCCTGAGAATCTATCCATTAGTGATAGCATTTCATGCCCTACCGTCATATCCACAATGATGTCGATGTTTGGGAGATGAAAATCATCCTTGGGACATGCTTTGTTCAAATCTCTAAAGTCAGTGCAGATGTAGATGCCCCTAGTGGGCTTTGAAATAGGTACATGATTTGAAACCCACTCTAGACAATCAATTGGCCATATAAAACCGGCATCAAGGAGCTTCTGTAATTCCATCTTGACCAATAATGCTATTTTTGGATGCATCTTTCTTAGTTATTTTCTTACTGGTTTTGCTTCTAGATAAATAGCTAGCTGGTGAACCACAAATTTTGGATCAAGACCAGGCATGTCAGCATAGGTCCATGCAAAGTTTACTTTTCTTTCCCTTAGAAAAGCAGCTAGGAGTTCATGTTCTTCTGTCAAAAGGGATTTTGCATAGAAGGTTATGTGTGGCATTTCTTCTGTTCCCAGGTTGACTGGATTGCACTTTTATGTTAAGACTACTGACTTCTCCTAATGAATAGCACTAAGGGGAAGATTGAATCCCTCATCCTCTGGCACCTTAGAGAGGTTTTCACCATTAGATGTGTCCTTTTTTTTTTTACTATTTTCAGGTCTGAGAGTGCCATAGTGTGGTTTTCACTCAAAGACCTAGATATTATTCTTAAATTTTTACTTTTGCAACTGAAGGATTCAATCATTTCCCCATAGTAGGCATATGTGTCAAGCTCAATGTCGAATCCAGCCTTGTGATCTCCATATGGTATCATATCCTACAATCCCATGAATTCTGAGAGAGCCTCATCATTTTCAAATGTGTCTAAAATCGATGGTCCTCATTGGTTGTAATCAATGAGTTGGGGATAGACTAAGTTTAGCTCATGGCTTTGGTTGCTTAACTCAAAAGATAGGATATTAATCATGAGAAGGGAGGAATCCCTAAATAGCATGGGTAAGATAGTGAGGGGGTCCTCAAAAGGGTAAGTAATCAATACCAGAATTGAGGGGAAAATTTTGACTTTTCTAACTGGGGCACCTTTTCCAAGTATGGTTAACTTCGAAGTACATCCAAGGCCAAGATTCCTTATATGCTTTTTAGGAATGATAGGTTCTAGAAGACCATTGTCATTTTTCTCGAGTTTCTTGTTTTTATTGTAACCTCTTCCTTGCATTATCTGCATTCCTTTGCTATTGCCATCCATGGGAGGATTAGGCATGGGCCTTTCATCTTGGTACAACAAACTTGATATGTCCTTTTCTTCCACCACTTTCTAACTTAGGTCCCCCCAACATTTGAATTTGGAGAGGTTTGCTTTGAAAGTTTGGGTTGATGTGTCAATTAGCTGGGGTTTCCCATGAGACCTAGTAGATTGAGGTAACTCTCCTATTACAAAGGCACTTTTCTTAATTTTGTAATCCCCACACACATTATCTTAGATAATGACTTTAATATTAGAGATGTTAGGAATTATGGGTTCCTTTTTCTCATAAGTGGAGGCTAAGGTAGATGGGTCTACATATGGAGTCATAGGGCCTTCATCATTCTTTGGAACTTGGGGTATTTTGTAGTACTTGGCTTCCAGGTTTCTACAATAATAAAATGGCTTGGGATCACCATGGATTGTGACCTCTTGATTTTGAGAGGGAAACTTGACAAATTGATGGAAGGTAGATGCAACTACTTGCATTCCATGAATGCATGGTTGCCCCAATAGAATATTATAAGGTAAATCAAGATCAAGGACCTGGCATGTGGTTTCCATGATGGTTGTCCCTACTTGAATATGGAGTTGAATAGTTCCTTGAGACACTCTTTCCTAATCATCATATTCCCTGATTGTAATACCTTTACCTTTTTCAATTACGTCCTTGGAGAATCCTAGATTCTTTATTAGCTTGAGTGAATAGATATTTAGATCTCCACCCCATCCACCAAGACCCTTTTGAATTTTTTTTTATGGACTAGGACTTCAAGATGGAGTGTGCGGTTATGAGATGGTTGTGTTGGGAGGTCCTAATCAAAAAATGTTAGGATATGTGGCATGGTGATGTGTCTTACCATAGCTTGGAGCCGATCTGCATCAAGGTCTATTGGGACAGTGGATGAAGCCAATGCTTCCTCTAGTATCTTCCTATGTGTGGGTGAGATCTTCAGTAACTCCATGATGGATATCTGAGTAGGGGTTCTTTTCAGCTGGTCCAAGACATTATAGCCATTGGGAACAGATTTTGGATTAGAGGTTGATGCCTTGGGTGGTTGGGATGGTCTAGAAATGGTAACCTTTCCACCATGTGTGGTGACTCCACAATCGACTTTGGCTCCCTTGATGTTAACAATAGTGACCCATTCATCTAAGGACACAACAACATGATCGTAAACATGGTTTACATTATTATACTTTTCCTTTCCATGGTTGTTCGCTTTATTGTGATTTGGCATCAGATTCATGAATATCTTTAGGTCCTAGCTTCCTGCAAGTTGTTCAATGTTTATGGTTCTATCATTGATAAGGTCTTGGATCAAATTTTTTAGTCTGATGTAACTAGTCGTCATGTGTCCCTTGATTTTATGAAAATCACAAAGGTGATTTTTGTTATACCATGGTGGTTTAACTTGGGGCTCCTAATAATTCTCATAAACAAGGACTTTTATGAGATTCTCCTGTACCATTTTTTTCATGACAGATTCGATTGATTCCCCAAGGGGTATGTATTTTCATTTTGGGAGAATACTTGTTTCACGGGGGTGGTCTCACTTGATTATTCTGATTTTTGACCACTTGATTATTGGGTGGTTGTGATAGCACATTGGCTTGTGTGTCGGTTCGGTTATTGGTTTGTGGTTTTTGATATATTTGTGTTTTTCCTTGGGGCATTGATGACTACTTTGGTGTCAATGATACCATCGTTAGTGACATTCTTGTTCTTTTCCCATGTGCAAGGATTTTTGTTCTAACTAGTTGATGGGCGGTTATTTGGATATTCTTGATGTGTGGGTGTTCCCTCTTGTACAATAAGGGCTCTTTCAATGTTGAGCACCTTGGGGATCAACTGGTCATATGGGGTGATACATTGGCAATGATAGTATGGAATTTTTATTCTTCTAGCATAGTCCACTTGCTCCTATTGGTCTTGGATCACCATTGTTGTAAGAAGGATGTGAATGTTTCCCCGTTAGCTTTTTTGAGAGTAGATAGTTCCTCTAGAATCACATCCATGCCAATGTTGAATGTGTAGTTCTATATGAATGCATCCACAATTTCTTGGAACTTTTTTATTATGGGAGGAAGGTGAGAGAACCATTCCATCGCTGGTCTAGCCAGACTTCAAGGGAATAGTTGCATTAGATATGTGTTGTCATATGAAACTTCCATACAATGTACCTAGAATTCCCTGATGTGATCTTTAGGATTACCCGTCCCAAGATATTTGTCAAATTTAGGG
Source organism: Sequoia sempervirens (assembly GCA_007258455.2). NCBI lineage: Eukaryota > Viridiplantae > Streptophyta > Pinopsida > Cupressales > Cupressaceae > Sequoia > Sequoia sempervirens. The sequence continues at coordinate 71,351 of VDFB02014055.1, read as the reverse complement.
ATTTCAAACCCTTTTGGGAATGGTACCATTGCAATGCTTCTGTCGAATGGATAGGGGCACAAATTGCTTGGTGTTTGCATTGTCTTCCCTAATTGGAGGTCTAGCACTTGTTGTGAGAGAATTTTTTTTATGTAGACACATCATTTTGCAGATTGGGAGGTGGGATGAATGTTTTTTGAGGTGGTTTGATCATTTGAGTGATAGGTGGGGTGTTTTGCATGTTTGTGGGAGGCAGTTGCAAACTTTGTTGTGCGATCAAGGCTTGTTGATATTCATGCAATTGTTGTTTTGACAACAACGCTTGTTGTTGGTCTTGCTATTGTTTTGCCAACAATGCTTGTTGTTGGTCTTGTCATTGTTGTGCCAACAATGCTTGTTGTTGGGCTAGTAGCTGAGATGATTCTTGTTACACTTGGTACTATTGCAAAGCTTGTTGATAGGATTGCTACTGAGCTACTTGTTGTTATGCTTGGTATTCTTGCTACACTTGAGATTGTTGGGCTTGATATTGAGCTTGTGCCTGAGCTTGAGCTTGTTGAGTAGTTTGTGTAGCTTGGGTGGCCTATGCGGCTTGGGTAGCTTGTGCAGCTTGTTGTTGCAATAAAGCTTGGGCTTGGGTGACCTGCTGTGCTTGTTGCACAACTTGCTATGTCTGTGCTTGTTGAGCAGCTAGCTATGCAACTTGTGTAGCTTTTTTATTTTGAAATTGTTCAAGTTCCTTTTGATAGGCTTGTTGGGAAGCTTGCAGTGTGATGTTGTATTGGTTTTCCCTATTTCATTTTGGTGGGGGAGATGGAGGATTTGGGATGGTGTGAGATGTTGTGATGAAGAGTTTGTTGAGGTGCTATTCGATTGATGATAGGAGGTTGTGTGATAAGTGGTGTGGTTGTTATGATAGGTCCTTGGGAGACCATATTTATAGATGGTGTCATTTGGATTGGTGCTACCTAGTGTTGCGATATTGGCAGTATGATTAAAGGATTTGGTATGTTGATTTGATTTATGATTGGAGGATTGTTTTGATTTTTTTTATTGAGGATGGGTAAAGGGGGTTTCCCTAAACTAAGGATTGGTGTGGGTGTTAGTGGTAGAGGGGGAAATGGTGGGAAGATGGGTGGTGTCTTCCCTTGATAAAATGATGATGATGAGGGATCAAAGATTCCCCCTTGTCCAAATAATCCATCTTCTCCTTGTGAGGTCATGGGGAGAGAGACTTGTTTGTTAAGAGGATATGTTGGTGTTGCAGTGAAAGTGGATGGATTATTAGTGTCATAAAAGACGAGTGGAACGTATGGGTGTTTCAGATCTTGAGGGACAGATTGAACCAAGATGGTTTTTGAATCCAAGTCTTGGTTGTTTACAAGGGGATGTGTTTGAAGAGTGCAAAGCAATGAACTCGCCTTAGTAACTATGGGTTGACTTGGAGCATGAGATGAAACTGGTTGCAGGATGGGTTGAATGATGCTTTGAAAGGAGCATGCGAATGAGACTGGTGGCATAATCCCAAGAGGTTTCTCCAAAATACTACTTACATCATAGTCAGAAAGGAGTTTAGCCCCTTCTTTAGCCAATTTGAACATGTATTGTGAAGGATTAAGTCTCATCATAGCATTGACAATTTTGTGAGTCTCAAGATTTTGGACCATTTCAATGATTTCGTCTTGAGTCATTCCTAGGACATTTTTGGTAATATCTTCCACTTGGTAACCTTCCTCTTGAGGATCTTGTCGAAGTTGAGGAAGATTGAGCAGGGGATTGCTAGATCTGATGGGGTTGATTTTAGGTGCATTTTGACTCAAGTCACTTGGAGTGGATGTTTCTTTGTTTGTTTCCATGTTCTTGTGTTGAGATCTAGTTTGGACCATAAAATAAGGATCAATTTTTAGGAATATGAGAGGTGAACATAGCTAGAAGAATGAGAAGCTTATCTATATGTTGTCATTGATGTCACCATGTTGGTAGCTTGGTCTGGTATTCTAAAACTAGTGCATATAACTGACTTATCTTCTCTAGTGGTAGATCTAGTATTTTTGGTGTCTCTCTAGTATTCTAGTTTGCATTTCTCCACAGTTGATTTTTTTTTTTTTGGTTTTGGGAAATTACTTATGGATGTTAAAGGCATGCATGATCAAGTTATTTTGTGCTCTAGTGCTCATATGATGAAGTTGCATTATTTTTTTGGTTGTGTTGAAGTCTATTTCTGGTTGACTTGTTAAGATAATTTTGATATGATATGAAAAATTATGTGCAATCTATTTCTTGGTCTGAGCTGACATAATGTAACATACTAAAGGTTAAATTAATTTTTGAAAATATTTTGTGATCTATTGGAGCCGACAATTGATATCTTTTATAAATGAATTGCATAATTAGGCTAACCTAATTGATGCTTGTGATGGAGATTGGATATAAATACATGGAAAAAAATTTTTGAAAATAAGTGGATGGTAGATAGTAGAGAAGAGATAGACGAAATAGTGAGCGAGTAATGAGTGTGAAGGGGTGATCAGAAAGGTAGTAGCTGATGTGAAAATGAGCGAAGAATGATGGGTGTCCAGTTCATTTTTGGTTGTCAAGCCTTATTTTGTTATGTAAATTCTTGTGTAGGTAGTGAGCTTCCCTATTGGATAGTGAGTCCTTTCTGTAGGTAGTTAACCTTTGTAATTGGATAGTGAGTCCTTTTTGGCAGTGAGCATCTTTTGAAAATACTATATAGTGTCAGTTAACCGTCACCGTGGTTTTTCCCTTATTGGGTTTTCCACATAAAAAATTGGTGTTCATTGTGTTGATTTACTTATGTTATTTGTGTTTCATGCTAATATTTAATAACAGAATAGTGTGGTTGAGGAATTGATAAGTGATAAATTTTTAAGTTTGAATTTGTGTGATAATTGATTCACCCCCCATCTCAATTGTCTTTCGTCTGTTTAACAACTGGTATAAGATAATTTGGTTCCTTGGTGAAGAGCTTAACCACTTGAGGAGGATCTTGAAGGATGATTGAATGGATGATAAAGGAGAGCTTTGGAATGCTCTTGAAGATCTTGATAAAGTGGAAAGAGAAAACAAAGATCTGAAAGAGAATCTTGATGAATCAAATGAATGTGTTCAGAAACTGAAGGATAAGGTGAATAAATCTAAGGAAAGACATAGAGAAGTAAGTGAACAACAAAAAAAATAGATAATTGGACTGAAAGTGACAATAGAAGAAAAGAAGAGTATTGAAGAATGTGTGAATACAATGGTGCAAAACAAGTCTGATGAATGTTTGAGACTCGAGTAGGAGATAGTAAACTTAAGAGTGGAACTAGAGAAGGCTAAACTTTGTGAAAATAATTTCAGATCTAGCTCCAGTAAAATTGAAGAACTGCTTTCAAGACAAAAACCATGTAAAGAAAAAAGTGTCTTGGGAGTTGATACTAGTGAAATTTCTAAAAATGTGAAGAAGAATCAAGCAAAGAGGAAGCAGAGAAGGAATTTTTCAAGAAGACTGCTTGTGAGACAACCTAATTCATAGAGGTACCCCTCTTTTGATGGTGTTTGTTTTTCTTGTAACAAATATGGTCATAGAGCAACTGAATGTAGGAGCATGATGAACCAATTTTTTGGTTCTCTTTTTGGAAAATGTTTTGAATGTGGGAGGATTAGACATAAGGCTACATAATGCGGATCTCAAGTGAAAATGATTAGTTATTTAATGAGGAACAAGTTTAATTAAGGAAGAATGAATCAATTCTTTAATGGATACTACTATACCTATAATAAATTTGTACATAGAGAAAATCAATGTAGATTGAGTAATAATGGAGGATAGATTAATCAAAAAAGTGTGGTATGTTATAACTGCAACAAAGTTGGACATGTGTTCAAAGTTTGCAAGCATAAGAAATGAAAGAAATCTACTTTAGAAGAGAAGAGTGAATCGGTAAAGAAGATTGAAAAATAAGAGATCAAGCAAGAGATGGATAAGATATGGAAGAAGAAAGAAGAAGAAGAAGAACCCGAGACTCCTGATGCGTTCGTGCCCTCATCTAGTATAGATGACTTATTCAAAATTTAGACCTAACATGGTCTTAGGGGGAGTATTATCAAAAGATTATAAAAACCCCTTGGAAGAATGGCGTCTTAGAGGTTGGCATGTGGTTGGAATGTGAAGAATGGTTATTTAGAGGCTTTGGAAAAATAACCAAAGAAAAATATGTTGGTATGAGGATTTTCAAACTAAATAAGGGCTTTCTATGATAAGAAGACTACTTTTAACAACTTTTTGGTGTCTACCACATTTAATGTATTTTAGGGTAATTTCGATGGTGTATAAGATGAATTTTGCAAGTATTTTTGGTTAAATCGCGCTTTTGAAGAGCTTGCACAGAAGCCCAGAATGATCTTGGAGTGAGCCTAAAGAATTTATAAAAGGAATTTGAAGAGATTATATCAAGTAATCTAGAAACATTTTCTCTGATTGCAAAAGGAAAGAATAAAATCGAAGAAGTTTCATTGAATTTCAAGAAAGCATAGAAATGGATAGTAGATTGTGTGGTGCTACCCCTCTAAAGTTTAAAAGCATTGAATTAGAAGAATATGATCATAGGAAAATGAAAGGAATTAAACTAGGGTTGAGCAAAGTTGAATTACAAAACATAAAAAACCCTAGGGATAGATTTATGGAGTGAATTTTCATGGATTACAAATAAAGAGGTTATCTTGTTCTTGTCGAATCATTTCAAGGATGGAAGCATTGTTTTGGAAAAACCCTATTTGATCTTGAAGGGAGCAATCAAAGTGATCATTGGATTATGCAGCATTAGAGAACTCCCCAGAAATAAAACTATGAAGTATAAAGATGTGGAGGAGCTGACTTGCATCAATAGAGATCTTAGAACACTGTTGATTGATACACTTGCTAATTCAGCTATTAGGTATGTTGTGTATGGTATTTCATAAAAAAATTATTTCAGAAACCATGAAAGTTCAACTTTAGCTATTGTTGTACATATTGCCCACATGATGGTTAAGGAGAACAAACAGTTTGATTTATGTAGCTTGTTACTTGAGAATTTTCTTGAAAATGTTTGAATGTCATTGGTTGAGAATTATCCCTTTCATTTTGGATCCTTGTTGGTGTGTCTGGTGTTTTACTTTTTGAATTCTCTACCAGGAAAAGATAATGTGATGTGGGAATTTGGTATCCCTATTGGAAAGAAAATTTGTAGATATCTAGAGTCTTTGGAAGATAATGTAAACATGTGCAGATCATATTTCTCATCTTTGAAAGCAAACCCTCACTCCAATATATCTGCATCAAGTCAACTTGAAGTGAGATCTTCCTTTGAAAAAAGAGAATTGGAAGTTGTTATCAATGATTCCCCTCTAGAATCAAAAAAGAGAAAAGAGATAATTGAAGACATCATTGACATTTTAGATGAGAAGGAGAAAGAATCTCTGACTAGAACTGAATCCCCTGATCCTAATGACATCTAGTCTATGATAGTTGAAGGAAAAATGAAGAAGATTGGTGAAATATGGAATGCTGCCTCGCCTATTGACAAACTGAAAAATTGATGATGCTCTAGTAGAATATCTACTTCAGAAAGATATTGAAGTATATGTTGTTTCTAATTTCTTGACAAAAAATCTGATTGAGATTGTTGAAGAAATGATGTTTCTTGAAGGTTTCGAAGGATGTAAGATGGGAATCTTGGTTAAAAGGAGATGTGAAAAAGCTAAGAAGAGACTATTTCGATTGATTGTGGAAACAAAGAAGTGTATTAAAGAAATTTCAGATGTTTACAAGTATTGTCTTCGGTGGCCTTCAACCATATATAATTTCAGAAGTAGAATTGAAGTGATTGTTTCTAAAGTGAATAACATTGGAAAGAATTTTGATATATTTGAAGATAAAGAAGGGAAGAAAAGGATAAGAGTTGGTGAACTACATGTTAAACTAATCATTACACAAAGATAGAGAGATGGTGTGACAAAGACCTTTTGGCTTCTTAAAGAAATTGTTGAAGTCCGGTTAGAGCATCTTTCTAGAATTCTTATTGATGTAGAAGATGTTAAGAAACAATGTTCCATTACAGATTGGACACCTTCTTTTACTCTGTTGGGTTTATTGGAAAGTACATGCACAAAAATGGAGTCTACTATATTCAATTGGAAGAAGTTGTTTCTAGTTCTCAAGGAAAGGTATAAGAAGGTATTTTTGGTGAAGAATGTCATCTTCACTTAATTTTTGTATGCTTTAAAGTTATGGATTGTTGGAAGTTTTTGAATTTTTTGGAAATACTTTGAAATTTTGATGTCACCATGTTTACACTCATTTTTGGTGCCCTTTTCCATTGATGTCAAATGGGGAGAGTGTTGGAGATAGTGGAGAAAGTTAAAAGTTTTTGAGGAGAAAAGGAGAATTTTGTTACATGTTGCCATCAATGACAAAGGGGAGATTGTTGGAAGAATGAGAAGGTTATCTATATGTTTTCATTGATGTCACCATGTTGGTAGCTTGGTCTGGTACTCTAAAACTAGTGCATATAACTGACTTATCTTCTCGGTGGTAGATCTAGTATTTTTGGTGCCTCTCCGGTATTCTAGTCCACATTTCTCTGCACTTGAAAATTTATGTTTGTGGTTTTGGGAAATTACTTATGGATGATAAAGGTGATCAGGTTATTTTGTGCTCTAGTGCTCGTACGATGAAGTGACATTATTCTATTGGTTGTGTTGGAGTCTATTTCTGGCCGACTTGTTAAGATAATTTTGATATGATATGAAAACTTATGTGCAATCTATTTCTTGGTCTAAGTTGACATAATGTAACATGCTAAAGGTTAAATTTGTTTTTGAAAATATTTTGTGATCTATTGGAGCTAACAAATGATATATTTTATAAATGAATTGCATCTAATTAGGCCAACCTAATTGATGCTTGCAATGGAGATAAGATATAAATACATGACAAACTTTTTTTGAAAATAAGTGGATGGTAGACAGTAGAGAAGAGATAGAAGAAATAGTGAGCAAGTAATGAATGTAAAGGGGTAATCATAAAGGCAACAGTTGATGTGAAAATGAGTGAAGAATGAAGGTTGTAAATTTTGAATACTAAGCATCTTCAGAATTGTATCAGCACATGATAGGTGCATCTTTCTAGTTCATTTTTAGTTGTCAAGCCTTATTCTGTTCTGTAAATTCTTGTGTAGGCAGTGAGCCTCCTTGTTGGACATTGAGTCCTTTCTATAGGTAGTGAGTCCTTTTTGGCATTGAGCCTCTTTTTAAAATACTATATAGTGTGAGTTAACCCTCATTGTGGTTTTTCTCTCATTGGGTTTTCCATGTAAATATTTTTTGTTCATTTTGTTGATTTACTTTATGTTATTTGTGTTTCATGCTCATATTTAATAACAAAATAGTGTGGTTGAGGAATTGATAAGTGATAAAGTTTTAAGTTTGAATTTGTGACAATTGATTCACCCCCCTCTCAGTTGTCCTGATCTTGTTTAACAAACCTCTAACTCCTTAGATTGGTCTAAACTTTAGGTACAAAAAAGAAAGTATAAGATGTTAAGGATCAAGGGGTGGTGATGAGATAATGAAAGATGAGTGATGTGAATGATTAAACTCTTAAGAAACCTTGAAGGAGATACTAAAATTTAGGACTTTTGGATTTTTTATTTTTGGATTTGATTTGGATTTGATTTTGACTTGATTTGGATTTAATTTTGGATTTGATTTTGTATTTGATTTGGATTGGATAATGAACTCATAAACTCCAAGAGGTTAGATTTTGTCTTGGAATAAACTTGTCCACAAGATGATAATTTAACTAAGTGTATGAAGAAGGTTTCACCTACACATACCTATTCAAACAAAATGATTTTGATTTGATTTTCCAAAATTCTAGTATGAAGGATTTTTTCCAAGATTTCTAAGAGTTTTTTTGTGAGATGGGTTATATTTGATGTTTGAAGATGGATGAAAGTGTTGATTTTGATACTAAGTGAACCTAGAGAGACTTTTGCTTACAAGACCTTAGTATTGAAGAACATGCTATACTTACAAGAACTTGTTAACCCTACAAAGTGAGATACTCAAAACATTGAAAAAGAATTGGATTTTGACAATAATAGAATGAGTACAAGTTTGGGTTCTCCTTTGATGCACGTTTGTAAAAGTTATAGAGAAATCTTTCTCTAACCACGTAAAGCATAGACTGACATTTCTTGAGATTGATTGGACTAAGAATTTTTTTTTGATTGATGGACTTTGGTTTTGGAACTTTGATCTTACGGGAAATCATTTGAGAAAACACATGTGAGGTTCAATTTTTCTTTTATCTTTGTTTAATGAGTCCTTTTCACCACAAACACTTTCTTTCTTAGCTTTTGAACTAAATGTCTAATGTCTCAATTTCTTTTCATCCCACAAAGTCCATTAAGTGGAAATCAAGAGAATCAAGGAAATAGTTCCCTAATTTTGACTTTAGAGAGAAAATTAAGATATAAACCGAAATACTTAGAAGCCTCTAAGGAAAAAATCCCTAGGGACAAGCAGTAGCACTTGGATTTTTCAAATGTATTTGCATCTTCTAAAGGTTTGAAATTTGATGTCCTTGTAGAATTTTATTTTTCAAGATTTTGGATCCAAACAATGTGTTTAAATGACTGAAAATTGCACAATCCTAGGATGGAAAAGAAAATATTTATTGAATTTCCTGCTTGGATAAATCCATATGTGCTTATTTAGAGTGGATGACTAGAAGCTTGACCACACTAGCTCCCCTCCATGACACTCACTTCTATGAGTTAGCCAAGCTTCATTTCTCATGAATCTCTCATGACAAAATTCTCATCTCTAAAAAGAATCACAAGTGTGTGGGATGGCTCTGGAGGTCTGACCTCCTAATGCCAACAAATATTGGGATTTTTAGCTACTACACAATGGTTCATAATAATTGTATCTGGTTCAAAGGACACGATGATAAAATCCCTTAAGATGTCTCCCAACCCATATAAAAATTTCTTTACACATCATAAAGATATTGGGGGAGAGCTATCATGCATCACTAAGTTGATTGGAAACTTTGCTTGCAACCACAAATTTGTATAGCAATTCGAAAGAGCTTGGCTTATGCTTGTTACCGCTTGGGTCATTACCTTGGGGTGAGTACTTTTTCCCACAAAGGAATAGACTCTAAAGGTAAGAAAAAGAGAATAAGCACATTCATAGTTCGATCAATCTTTGTTTGCATGAGCAAAGAGAGAACACACGCAATATACTCACTCACACTAGCAAGATTTGTTCAATTTTTAAAATCCCAAATTGAAGTATGGAGGCAATATTTTAGACAACCTAATATCACCAAAAGACTTTTGATTCTCAGGATCATCGTGAAGCACAAGAGAATTGTACACGCCTTTTAAATGATATTAGTTTGAAAAAAAAATTATAAAACAATAAAGGCACATGTTCATTTTAGACTTCAAAAGCAGTAATGGATTCTTTTTATAGCACTAAGATGAAATTTTTGGAGTTTTTTGTTCAATTCTAAAAATCCAAAACCAAATCTAGTAAGTTCCTAATGTTCTTTTTAACCCTTTGATTGTTCTTTTTAAAACCCAAACGAAATTTATTTGTGTCCTAAAACTGAAGATAACAATATCCTTGATAAATGGGATTATAAATGTTCCCAAAGTGTTTAAAAACACTTGTTACAATCATGAGATAATGTCATAAGAAATCTTCTTGATGTTTCCTCCTTCCCTTCTTGATCACCTCAACCTATAAAAGTTGATTAGCCTATAGAAAATAGAGCCACAAGAGAGGTTAAATGACAAAGGTGATCAATATAAAAAGCACATGTTAAAATAAAACTAAAAAAGTGACCTTTTACCCAACTCCAACATCGCATTCCATGGAGGTGTCATTGTTTGGAGATTTAGCGTCACTCTGGTAAAGTCAGTGTCGCTCTATGGAAAAACAAAGACTATGATTGTGTCACTATTTTTCCCTAGCATCGCCCTTTGGAGTTTGTCAGATCCAGCCCTCAGGAGAATTACTATAGCATCACATTTCGGAGTAGAGACAACATTGCTATATAGTGATGTTGGACTGATAGCATCTTTGTTTTTCCTTCTCAGCACCGTTGTTTCCTAAAAGCACAAAAAAATTAAAAAAAAACAATGAAATTTGACCAAAAAATGTGTTAATTTTGAAAGGTACTCCTTCTAGTGCCAAAATGTGAATGCTTAGTCTAGACCTACTCAAACATGATGAAAAAATCAAACATTAGTCAATAAACAAGTCTATAACAAACATTCCCCTTGCATTTCATTCAAACACAATGAACAAGAAACCAAGCAAGGTTAATCAAATGAAAGATAATAAATCTTATTCAAAACATTCAAACCAACATCCCATGGGGGAATTGGTGATTCTTTGATGTGGAAAGAATCCCTTTCCCAATTTCTTGCAAAGCTTTGATGATGATTGTGTGCTCCTTGATGAAAATTTTCAATAACATAGCTAAGATTGATGAAAACTATGAGAAATTGGATGAAAATGTGGATGAACTTGCTCCAAATCTGTAGATAGTAATCTTGCATGAAGTTGTGGATTCCAAATCAATAGACAAGTCATATATTTAAAGGAAAGAAGGATGGGAAAATGAGAAATAGGAAGAATGTGGTATTAAACTTGACCCAATGGTATTGTGCCACTTGTCAACATGCTAATGAAGGAGAGTGGAGCACATTTTGAGCAATGGGCATGTTAAATGCATGTAGGTGGAGTTTGAAATTCAAAAGATGGCTTGTGGAGGAAGAGTTTTAAGATGAGTTAATGCCAAGCTGGCTCAAGGAGAGGACATGTAAGAGCCTTTAATGCCAAGTTGGAGAAAAAAAATCCTTTAGGAGGGAGAATTCAAATAAGTGGAATATTCCAAGAATATGCCATATTTGAATGGAAATAGAGGAATTAATAAATCAAATAAATTGATTTACATGTGCAACTTGCAAAATCTAGAGGAATGGAGGATTAGTGTTAGGAGTTAATTAGGATTATTCAATTAAATGAATAACATTAGATATAATCAAATAAGGTGATTTATTTGATTAAAAGAGATGACTTTAGGATTTAATTAAATAAAATGATCTATTTAATCAAAAGAGGAACATTATGATTAATTAAATAAAGTGATTTATTTAATTAAAAGAGGAATCTTGGTGAATTAATTAAATAAGGATTATTCAATTAATTGGTTAGTAAAGAGGTGATTTAGGAAGAATTGATGTTAGTGAATTAGGATTGAGTGCACCATATCAATCAGGATAATTTGAACGTCTACACTATTCTCTCCTCATCAATAGGATTTGGCTGCAATGGAAATGTCATTAATGTCAATCATTATTTAAGACATATTAAAGGATTCAAAAAGAAATTGGAATAGAACAATGAAAGTGTGTTGTTTTTGTTACTGACACGTCAGTGCTCTCCCCATCCCCATTTCCATTTTTATTTCCATCTCCCTCTTGTAGGCCAATGCTCTCCCTATCCCCATATCCATCTTTATTACCCTATCCCACTTGTAGGCTAGTGCTCTCCCTGCCCCATGTCCATCTTTATTACCCTATCCCACTTGCAAGTTAGTGCTCTCCCCATCCCCATGTCCATCTTTATTACTGTCTCTCAGCCCCATTGCAACCACATCACCAATAAGGTCAAGGCTTTTGTTTTTGGAAGGCCACACATGTCCAATAACATTATTATCCTACAAAACATGGCAGAGGTTTGAGAAGACAAAGAAGATAACCAATATTTACCAATTGGACACTAACTTGCTCAGGGACAACATTTCATTGTTTATCCTTGCCTTGTAATAGCAGGAATTGAAAAGTCACATCAAATTAAGATGCATTCAACCAATTCATTGAAATTATCAAAACAAACATTAAATAACATATTTTGAAATCATTGTTTCTTCTATTTTCTCCATGTCAAGGTACCTTGAAAATTTTGACTGTGTACACTCCTTCTTCTTCTCAATGTTAGATTTCAGGTTATAAGGAGCAACATCATCTTGTGCTTTCATGGGCACTACTTCATCTTCCGAATCAACAATAACCTACTCGAGGCCAACACTTTGTTGTTCATCCTTGCCCTGTAATAGTAGGAATTGAAATGTCACATCAAATTCACATGTATGCAACCAATTCATTGAAATAATCAAAACAAACATTAAATAGAAGATTTTGAAATCACCGTTTGTTCTCATTTCTTCATGTGAGGGCACCTCCAAAATTTTGATTATGTATGCTCCTTCTTCTTCTCAATGTTAGACGTTGGGTTGGGAGGAACAACATCATCTTGTGCTTTCATGGCCACTACTTCATCTTCCAAATCAATAGTACCCTACTTGAGTCCAATACCTCATTGTTCATCCTTTCCCTGTAATAGCAAGAATTGAAATGTCACATAAAATTCACATGCATGCAACCAATTCATTGAAATAATAAAAAATCATTAAAAAAAATCATTTTGAAATCAGTATTTGTTCTCATTTCTTCATGTGAGGGCGCCTTGAAACTCTTGACCATGTACACTCCTTCTTAATGTTAGACGGTGTGTTGGAAGGAATAGGGTTATTGTGTGCCTTCATGGGTACAACTTCGTCTCCCACATGAAAAATACTCTACTTGAGGAAAAAAACCGCTTGTCAACCATCACCCTATCGTGTCATGTAAGTTAACATTAAGTGAACCTTGTGTGCATCAAAATAGAAAAAATGAACCTACCAAAATTCAGATTTAACAATTCAATTCCACATTACCATTCTGTCCTTCCTCTTTTTCTCTTCCAACAACAATATTATTTTCCTTCTTTGCTCCTTGTTCTCCTCACTATTGTATAATGCCATATTCTCTTTACCTCATCCTTTCCTTCCTCAGGAAGTAGACGAAAGCTTTGTTTACCATACTTTCTATAGACCCTTCCAATAATATGCTTCTGTTGGATATTATGTCGTAGCTTCAATTGGTACTCCATATTATCCACCTTTTGAAGATACTTTTTCAATTTTTCAAGGGGAGGAGGGAAGCATTTTTTTTCCCCCCCTAACACACTTCAACCATGCTTTTGTAGCTTGAGAATAGGATAGTCGTGATCTTGATTCCTATGCATGTTGAACAATTTCCAATTGTGAAATTTTCTCGTACATTGTTCTAACATACAATAATATACGTATCTCGCATTCTCCACTTCTCTTTTGTGTTCAATAGCAACTTGCACAAAAAAATAAAATACTTTAATATATTTGATATTAAAATAAATTGAATACACAATATATATACACAACAAAATGATGCAATATTTGAGTTATTATATCTACCTTCCTATCCTCCACATCACCTTGTGCTTCATTCACACCCTCCTCATCCTTAGGGTCACCCTTTGCATGATCTTCCTCTTCATCATGGAAATGGAAAGAGCATGAATGTCTCCCCGATCATCGACCTGAATCGAAGGAATGATATATTGTCAAAATTAGCATATTTTTAACAGACATGAAATTTTCTAACTAAAATTGTAAAGCATTCTAATTGACACATTGGAAGTAAAGAGTAATTGGAAGTTCATGATCAATTACCAAACATGTCACTGCCTCAACATTCAACATTCTCATAAAATGAGGGGATGTCCTTTGTACAACAATTGTTTCCTCTTGATTAAAACATTCCCACTTTCCATTCAACATCATAACTATTTGTCAGAGATTAAAATTAAACATTTGATTGCATCTTGTAATTAGCAAATCTTACCCACACGTCTGTCGAACACGACCGTCCCAAAGGAGATGTGCCACTACACACAATGTCAGGTGTGCTAACTCTCTCAAAAACATTCCTCACTATATAAAGAACTTTTAGTTTTAAAGTACGCATCCCTGATTGGCTATAAAATGTAAAATAGTTTCAAGAGTTACCAACAGTTAAAGTTCCAAAATTTATTGCACCATATGTTGTAAGCAAGCATATCTTTTTTCAATCATAAGAGGAAATTCAATTGAAATTTTTACTCTACATAAGACTTGTGATAAAATTTAAAGGTTTCTTTCATTACATTATTTCTATCTAAATAAAAAAAGGTTTTCAATACATTCATACTATAAAAAAAAATGTAGGTTAGAAAAAAGATGGTGTTACGAAACCTACAACCCACATAGTGTTACAAAACCTTATACATGTAACAACCTAGTTGGTTAGTTAGCCCTTAGCTCGATTTGGTTTCAATTATGTATCCCCCACCTATAGAATGAAATTACTCACAACTCAGTGTGTTTTCCACCCTGCAATTATTTTTTGCATTTATTTTTCAATCACATGAAGATATTGAACTACAATTTTTATCGTAATAACAGTTGTGGTAAATTTTGAAGGTTCCTTTCATTATATTCATATTATATAAATAAGAAAATCTTTTCAAGACATTCATACTATTTTGTGAAATTCCAAGTTGGAAAATAGTGGGTTCTATAAATCCGACAACCCACATACTATTCTAAAACCCTTTAGAAGTAACGATCAAATTGGTTAGTCACCCCTCACCTCAATTTGGTATGGCTTTTTATTGTCTTGAGAATCTTTTGCTTTGTAGATAGCAAGAATGTAATGAAATTGGAAAACAGTGGGTGTTAAAAAACCTGTAACCCACATAGTGTTGTAAAACCCTCTACACATAACATCCCAATTGGTTAGTTACCCCTCATGTCAATCTATTTAGTTTTATGTATCCCCCACCTACAACTCCTCCCCGTGCTCTCAACTATTTAGATTTAAACATGCAAAATGAAACAATTGAGAACCCACATTGTGTTTTCCAATCTACAATTATTTTGTGCATTTCTTTGTTTCAATCATACAAAGAAATTCAAATTTAATTTATACTATAACTAAGAGTTGTTATATCTTTTGAAGGTGAACTTTATTACATTCTTACTGTCTACAAAACAAAAGGCTTCCAAGGTATTCATACTATCAATATAATTGTAGGTGGGGGATACTCAAAGTATCAAATTTCACCTAAGGTGTGACCAACCAATTGGGTTCTTACTATGTAAGTAACCAAAACGTTTCCATTACATTCATACAATCTATGTGTGTTGGCCTTGTTGTTGTACCAAAAGGCTGACATGTCAATTCTCAATACAAGTGTTAGATAAGATCCACAGGAGGTGGTTAAACCATGTCATGAATCATGTGATCAATGTTTACTAAGGGGTGGAAGTACTGAGCTTGCAACAACCCCCCCAACATGACCACAAGATTCGAACCTATGACCTAAGACTGATACCAATTATAATAAAACTTATCATGAGTGCACAACTTGTCATCAAGATCTGCAGATGATACGACTGGAAATCTCTCAAAAAACCCACATCAAATATGCAATCTGTTTTCTCCTCTGGCCTCTAGAAGTAACCTTAGTAAAAATATGACAACATTTCATGACAACTTTCCATCTTTGGAGTAAGTTTGTAATATTTGAAAAACATGCTCTTCTCTCCATCATACATCAATGACACCTTCTGACATCATGGAGGTCAGTGGATCAAATTCTAGAAGAGTTGGTGATGTATGGTGAAGAGAATAGCATGCTTTGCAAATATAGTAAAGTTGTCATGAAATGTTGTTATGTTTTTATAGAGGTTACTTCCAAAAATTAGAGGAAAAAACAAGATACATATTTGATGTGGGTTTTTTTGAGATATTTCCATTGGTATAGTCTATAGATCTTGATGACAAGTTGTGCACTCATGATTAGTTTTATTATAATTGGTATCAGATCCAGGTCACAGGTTCAAATCCCGTACTCACACTAAGGGGGATTGTTGGAAGCTCGACGTGCCCACCCCTCAGTTAGCGATAACCATGTGATTTATGATATGGTTTAATCACCTCTCATGGATCTTATCTAATTCTTTTATTGGGCATTGACAGGTTGGCCTTTTGGTGCAACGACAATGAAAACAATGTGTAATTGCAAGTTGGAAAACACCAGGTGTTATGAAACCTGCAACCCAAATATTGTTTTAAAACCCTCGACAAGTAACAACCTAATTCATTACCTACCCCTCAGGTGAATTTTGGAATACACAAAACATACCAAATTGAGGTGAGGAGTGACTAAGTAATTGAGTTATTACTTGTAAAGGGTTTTAGAATAGTATGTAAGTTTTAGGTTTTATAACACCTAGTGTTTTCCAACCTGGAATTTTACAAAATAGTATGAATTTAATCAAAACCATTTTTTATTAACTCAATAACAACCCAATTAGTTTTTCACCCCTTATCTCAATTTTATTAGACACCCAGTGTTTCCAACGTGCAATTATATATAGAAAATATGAACATAATGAAGAAGTTTTTTTGAGTACATAGTAAGAATGTAATGAAGATCACCTTCAAAATTTATGCAAACCACATTGAATGAGATAGATAAAAGATAATGTATTGAGTGAAGATATTATCCTTATTGAGAAGTTGAGGAAGGTGCATGTGCAGTATGCACAATGGGAAAATGGAAACGCAAAACTTGAGTAGTAGGTATTAGAAATTGTGTAATGGAAAAGGAATCTGCTCTAAAAACACTTGAAGAGAAGCATACCAAAGTGAATGAGATAGATAATGTATTCACTAAAGATATTTCTCTTGCTCTTAAGAAGTTGAAAAAGGATCATGTGCACTATGTGAAATGGGAAAATGGCAATGCAAGATTGGAGCCAACAACTACTAGAATGTATGGAATGAAAAAGGAATCTTCTCTAAAAACTCTTGAAAAGAAGTAGAACAGAGTGAGTGAGATAGATAATGTGTTGATTGAAGAGAACCTCCATTCTCTTGATAAGTTGAGCAAGGTGCATGTGCAATATATGAAAGGGGAAATGGTAATGCACAAGTGGACAATCTGAAGAGCTTTTGTATTGCACAAGAATTTGTGCAGGAAAAGAAAGTGAGAGATGTTGATATGGGTGGAGTTGAACAAGTAAATTCTATCATGAATAACTTCTACAATACAATATATTTTCCACTATGAATTGTAATAACTGCTTTATCTATTAGCTCTAAAGCTTCATAAGTGTCACTTTCTATACTAATAACTTTTAATTTTCCTACAACACATTGCACCAAAATTAGCTTGTCAATTCATTTGAAGGAGGATAGGGTGAATGAGCTATGTTGGGTTTCTTGTTTTTGTGATGTGTGGAAAAATGGATACCTAGAGATATCACTCTTTCACCACTAATCAATAAATAATGTCCTAGGAGTCCCAATTGGATTGACTAACAGCCTCACAAGGTGAGTCAATTCACAATGAGGAGGACCTAGGAGGGGGTTATTTGAGCTTTTATGGGTTCACCACCAAGAAAATGCTTGGAAAAGACAATTTAACATTCAACTCACAAAAACCTAGTAATGCAAGTCAAATAATGAGTACAAATGATGAAATTAAGCTATACCAAGTTAGGGTATGTGTACCTAAGAAGTTTGGAGATGTGAAGATTCTGGGAATGGAAAGAAGCCATTGAAAAGTGCTATGTATGACTAAGACGCCCAGGATGGTGTACTAGTCCCACTATTATTTTTTGGGGCAAATACGGAGTCTTCAGATGCCGAAATAGAATCACGAAGAATCTTTGAAAAATACCCTATGGAGGGCTAAGACACCCTAGGTGGCATATTAGTCTTGTTTTGAATTTCTGAAATCTTTGAATATGGTCTTGAGGGTTGATGTCTGCACTTGCTTCTTAGATTTGAGGTCCCAAAGCTTGCAAATCCGACCTATAGGTGAGTTTCCTGAAGATGACAACTTTGAAAATGGGTATGTGCAAGATCATGATAGGCCAAAAAGTGGCAATATGATGGGTATGTGGTTGATGACTTTTTTTTTTACCCAAAATTGATGAAATGAAAAGGGTTTTTAAAGGAGATTCTCAGCTTTCAACTAATATAAATTATGCCTTACTTTGAATTTAATAAGTAATTATTATTCATTTTCTATTCAAATTATGACTAAAGTCCTGATTGATAGGCTAATTGAAAAACATCTATAGCTTTCAAACGGTATCACATTTTTTGAATCCAAAAAATGCATCACATTCTATGCTTCACATACTATAGGATTAAAAAAAGAAAAAATGAATTTCATAAAGTTTTGACCAAGTTAAGGTGGTCGACGAAGTTTTATATTTTTAAAAGTTGTAATAAAAATTCATAATTAATTATTTACTTGGAAATAAATTACAAAAAATATGTATCACATTGGGACATGAGTCCTCTACTTGTATCTAAAATATTATAAAAAATATTATCATTTTATTGTGGTTAGGGTGGTTAGACAGACACCTACTTATTTTTCCTTGAAATTTAAGTACTACCGCATTGGAATTTCAAATTTTCACAAAATAGATTTTTTTTTAAACAAACCTAGTAGTTTAGAAACTACATTCAATTTGCTACAAATTATATTCTTACATATTTTTGAAATAATATAGATAACTTATTCAAATTTTTACGTCAAGTTGCCTAACTCTGATTTTTCTGATTTTTTTGCCACTTAAGTGCCTATTTTTTCCATGATGATCCTACACATACCCAAATGCAACTTTGCAACTTTTCAATCTTGCACTCCAAATGATCTTCAAGTCTTTTTAACCTAGATCTACAAATACAAACACACATGAGAGGGAAAACTTGTTGATTGTTAGTGAATGGGGGTTTGCCTTGGTCAAACCCATTTTAGGTAATAAACCAAATGATGAAATGAATCATGAAACATGAAATATGTAAATGATATCACCTTGTATGATGTATTGTGAAGAAAATATGCAATCTACCATGTAGTGGCCATGAAGAATGTGGATCTTGGATCCTTGGATATAATGTGAACAATGGTTGCAAATAGATCGTCAATGCTACATCCACAATCTTGGCTCAACAACATGAATGGATGCACTATGCCCCTCACATGATGCTTGAATATTGATGATGGATTCAAATGCTTGATGAAATGCACTTGAATGCATAAAATTTCCTTATGAATGAATACTTGAATGCTTGTTATCTTATTATGAGAAAATGAGAGAGGGAACCTTGTATTTATACTTATTCTTGCTTAATATCCCAAAATTACACCATAACAAGCTGACATATGAAATCATTAAATAAAGGATTCTAAATCCTGCCCAAATTTGAAATTGAATCTCGAAAATAAGCCAAGGAGGACTAAGATTCCCTAGGTGGCGTCTTATTCCCAAGGCTCAATTCTCGGGGCACAAACTCCAATAAGGGACCTTTTTAGGGGTTTTCAATATCAGGGTCCGAAGACCCATAGAGGACAAAGATGCCCTAGGCAGAATTTTAGTCCCACTCCACAAATTTGGGACACATAGAGAGAAACATTAAATGATCATTTATCTTTTGAGGTTTGTCAGGATTTTCCATAAAAATATATAGTTTATTAGGCTCATGGATGCAAAATAGGGCTGATTAAGCCATAAAGAAGCATAAATAAAGTAAGGCGGGCCCAAAGAAGTGTGAAAATGCAAGGGTATGCATTTTTCTACACTACAATTAGCCCCTACTTTAGTGAGAGGATGAACTTTCTTCAAACTCACTAAAGTAGCCAACCACGCAATCAAGATGGGTTCAAATGTACAAATGTTGGTAAGATAAGATGACAACGATCAAGAGGAATGATCAAGCCCCCAAGGTCAAGATCCTATGTCAAACTAACATAAGCACAAAGGAACACACACACAAATGAGATATGAAGCCATAACTAGATCATAAACATACACCATCAAAGATAGAAAAAGAAAAAGGAAAAAGAAAAAAGGAAAATTTAGGAGAACAAAAGGAAAAATGTAATAGATCAAGTTTTGACTGGCCACCCAACATGGTAGACCGGGTCTAGGCATTTTTTCCAAAAGGTTTACAAGTGGAATGCACTATCCACTATACAAATAAAATGCATGCTCACAAGGGCTAGTGGGAGCTATTTTTCCACTAGGTGAGCCCCAGGAAGTCCATATGAACATCATACCCCCATGACTATGATAAGGACAAAAGAAAAACGTGTGCTCATAAGGGCTAGTGAAGCTAGTTGTTCACTAGGTGAGCCCCATGGGACCATATCAAATCCATACGTCCATGACTATGAAAATGGCAAAAGAAAAATGCATGCTCACAAGGGCTAGTGAAGCTATTTTTTCACTAGGTGAGCCCCATGGGACCATATCAAAGCCATACCTCCATGACTTTAATAAGGAACAAAAGATGCAAAAAAAAAGAGAGATTTTGCATAGTTCGTGCAAGGTCTCATCTTAGGTAACATTGTGATTAATGTTTCCAAGAGAGGATAAGTCAAAGAATTATAACACTCATGGAGGAAATCAAACACAATGACACCACCAAGAAAAGGATGCATCGCAAGAAGAAATAAAATCACACAATGAAACATGAGTGTCAATGTATGCCCCCACTTTAAAGTAGTTGCTAACATCATTGCTTTGAGCAATTGCTTTAAAGTAGAAGAAGATATGAGAGCTTAATCAAAAAGCCCTATGCAAGGTCCTATGTTTCCAATAAGCTACGTCATGAAAAGGGAATGCCCCAAAAAGATAGTATGTCACATGCGAGCCAACTTAAGGCATGTCACCCACATCCCAAGCTTGCTCTTATATATACATGAAAGGTGGTCAACTATCCAAAAGAGACAATGACAAGTGACATACGAGGACAAGCCTACCTAACCCCTTGGCCCCACTTAGTGCAGGACAAGGGAGTTGAGTAGGATGAAAATGAGCATTATTTAGAGGAATTAGGTGCTTCAACACAAGGAAGAGCACCACACTCCTTGAGATGTTGATTTTTTTTACTTAAAGCCTTACATTCATTAGTAGCATGACCATGAACTCTATGATATGTGCAAAATGAAGTCTTGTAGTAAAATTTCTTTCATGTTCTTGGAGGGAGAAATATTAGATGATCTTGGATTAGTCTTGCCAAGATACTCTCTTGATCAATAGAAGACGCTCCTTTATTATGCGACAAAGATATCTCTTTCTTAGTACAAGATTTCATACTTACACAAGACTCTTTAGGTTGCAATATTTTGTACTCTTGTTTAAAGGAAGGTGTAAAATCTAATGAATTCAAATCATAATTTTTTTGCATGATGAAATTAATGTTAAGCGAGGAATTCTCTATTCATTTCATTTCTTGCAAAGGATAACGATCAAGGCCATTAGTTTCTATCAGTTCAAGATGCACCACTGTTAAAGTTGGCTTAGAAGGATGTTTTGTAATAGTGTTGATATTAAGTGAAGGCTTGTTTGTGTCTTTTGAGGGAAAATAACCAAGACCACTAGTCTTTTCTTATGTGTGAGGCTCTATAGGGACACATATACCTTGTTCTCTAGCACCAAATACTTTTCCATTATATCCAAGTTGTTTCATAAGTTTGTAACCTTCTCCATAAAAATTCTTCATCTCTTTTGGATTCGATGGTTGCTCATGATTACTTTCATCAAAGTTTGTTGTGCAATTTTCTTTTTCTTCTAAAGTGGTTTCAGAGGTGGATGCTTTCAAAGGGTCATCTAAATTTTTTGTTGACATTACCTTTGTTTCTTTTCCCTTGTTTGAATCTTTGTGTATGATCTTGTATTCTCCCATTAATGTATGTTTGAAATCTAAAGAACCCAAATCATCTTCTAGTAGCTTCGTGAATTCCTCAATGTGTTTTTCTTTATCTTTCTATTGCATGGGTTCCACTTATATCATTGGTATTAATGTGTTAAAGGTATTTTCCTTGGTTTTCTAAATGTTTAGACAACTATATGGTTCAGGATCAGCTTCAATTAAATAAAATTTGTTGTTGTAGACATATTTTATGATACGGTGAAGGGTAGAGGGAATATCATGCATCTCATGAATCCATGGTCTGCCTAAAAGAAGATTGTACAAAAGATCGCGAGGCATAATATGAATAGGGGTTTGTAAGGTAGCCTTTCCAACTATAATAGTTAAAGTTATTAGTCCAAGCGATTTCTTTCCCACATTTTCAAAACCCTTAATAGATAAAGAGTTAGGTTGAATTTTTGATTTATCAACACCACGCTTATCCAAAATATTTGCACTACACACATTTAAGGTTGAGCCATTGTCAACAAGGGTTCACTTTATTCTTGTCATCTTGTATTGAGCTATAATCATGAGAGCATCACATTTTTTTTCACTTCCAAAGCAGGGAGTTCACTTTGGTGGAAAACAATGTTAGCATTTATCCCTTGAATCATGGCTGCTATGTCATTCAGGTTTGCACTAGAGGGAACCACAAATTTTTGTAGAGTTGTTTGAAGCATGGTGTGATAATTAGGTGAATTCTAAATTAGGTCCTAGGAAGAGGGATATATTTATAGGATTATTCTAATTTTTTCAACAAGATCATACTCCTTTCCACTTTCTGGAGGCAAATGAGAGACACTAGGAAAGATAGGATTAGGAAAAGGGAGGGATGTTGAAGTGTTTTTTATTGGTTGTGGATTTTTCCTAGTGTTGTATGTATGAGAAATAATATTGTAACTTGGTTGTTGTGAAACATTGTTCTTAGGTGGTTCAAGGATAAGGACAAGTTTGTTTTGAACTTATGGTTTTTGTGAGGGTGGATAAAGGATAAGTTTAGGCTTAGGAGAATACTCCAAGGGACATATAATGTGCATAACCTCCAAAGAATTATCCTCATTTTTTGTGATCTCTTAGTGAAGAGGAGTCCAAGGTTACTTCATCATCTTCATCTAAGGAATTACTATTGTCAATGTTCTCATTTTCTTCCATCATTATATCTTCCCTAGTAGGAGAGTGTTTAGGAGAACTACAAACCAAAGGTTCTTGACATTCAAGGGTTGGTTCTTCTAAAATGACTTCATCACATGTAAGGAATTCATCAATGGTTAGATTCTCTTTATCAATAGTGGGGATACTAGGAGAAAGCTCTATTTGATTGTTATGATTGTTCATGACTTTATCCTTTTTCTCTAAGGTCTCATTCTCTTGTGCTATACCATCTACCCTAGTAGGAGAGATTTTAAGATGTTCATCACAATCCATGCTTATATTTTTTAAAGTAGCTTCATCACAAGTAGGGGAGGCATCAAGAGAAGGACAATTATGATTACCAAATAGATTGTTCGAAATGGTAGGAGCATTAGGGAAGGGAGGAACAATATTCTCATGACTCTTGATAGGTTAATCTTCTAACACCAACCTATCATCTTTGTATCAAGGGGGGATATTAGGAGAAGGACAATTATGGTTATCTATGATATCATCTTCTTTCACTAAACCATCATCACAATCAAGGGATGAATGGAGACGAGGTAAGGTGATGTTTAGAAATATTTCTATGATTTCATCTTCTTGTTTTCTAATGTCTTCCAAAGGGGGAGGAGGATAGGGACAATCAAGACTCTCAATGCTTGTATCTTATTTCACCAAGATACCTTCATCACTAAGAGGAGAGGTATCAGGAGAAGAACAAGTATGATTGTTATGGTTGTATACACTATCATCCTCACTAATGGGAAATTTAATATTAAGGATTGTGTCAATGGTTTGATGATTAACATGTTTCTTAATGACCTCATTGGTGTAATCTAAACTAAACTTATAATAGGGGATGTTGTACTTATGTAATCCATTTTCAATCATATCAAAGCCACATCTCTTGAAAGAAAACATGTTATCATGGAAAAGTAAAGAAAGTGAAATGTTTAAATGCAATTGTCAGATTGGAAGCAAGGTAATTTGTTGATTGCAATATGCAATGATCTGAAAGATGAAATGTTGTAAATGAAAATTTGGAATGGAGAAATGCATGAAATGAAGCACTTTAAACTAGATTTAGTGAAATGCATGAAACATAAAGTCAACTCACTAAAACAGATAAGCAATGCTAACAAACATAAGCACAAAAATGCTGATTCAGATCTTGGAAATTGCAATATGAAATTCCATAGGGACTAAGATGCCACCAAGGGAATTTCAGTCCCAATAAGGGTATTTGCAAAAAACTAGACAATTCTTGGTTGATAATAGTGTTCCCAAGTTGCCTGCCTAGGGACCTAATGTTTGGAAACAAAAAATTGTGCAAATGAATGCAAGAAAAAGTAACTAGTGACAAAAAATTGGATGCAAAAGTGAATGCAAATTTTTCAATTTTGGATGTAATAGAAATGTTCTAAATGAAATTAGGATGATTGAAAGTGCACTTTTTAGTTTTTCAATGAGATAAAATGATGCAAGAAAGCAAAAATGCAACCTGAATGCACTTTCACTAATGCAAATATGAGAAACCCTAGATGAAATTTCACTAATGCAAGATGCAATACAAGAATGAATGCAACCTAAATCTAGGATTTTAATGGATTCCAAATCAGAAAATGAGTGTTCCAAAATGTCGGGTTCACCAAAATGATGTGTGGAAAAATGGATACCTAGAGATATCACTCTTTCTCCACTAATCATTCAATAATGTCCTAGGAGTCCCAATTGGATTGACTAACAACCTTACAAGGTGAGTCAATTCACAATGAGGAGGACCTAGGAGGGGGTTCTTTGAGCTTTTAGGGGTTCACCACTAAGCAAATGCTTGGAAAAGACACTTTAACATTCAACTCAAAAAAACCTAGTAATGAAAGTCAAATAATGAGTACAAATGATGAAATTAAGCTATACCAATTTAGTTAGGTTATATGTACCTGGGAAGTATAGAGATGTTGTGAGGATTCTGGAATTGCAAAGAATGTGTCAAAAAGTGCTTTGGAGGACTAAGATTCCCAGGATGGCGTATTAGTCCCGCTATTATTTTTTGAGGCAAATACAAAGTCTTCAGATGCTGGAATAGAATCCCAAAGAATCTCTGAAAATTACCCTATGGAGGACTAAGATGCCCTAGGTGGCATATTTTTCCCATTCTAAATTTCTAAAATCTCTGAATGTGGTCCTGAGGGTTGATGTCTGCACTTTATTTTTCTTAGATTTGAGGTCCTAAAGCTTCTAGATCTAACATGTAGGTGAGTTTTTGTGAAGATGACAACTTTGACAATGCAACTTTGTAACTTTTCAGTCTTGCACTCCAAATGATCTTCAAGTCTTGAACCTAGGTCTGCAAATACAAACACACAAGAGGGAAATTTTTTTGATTGTTAGTGAATGAGGGTTTTCCTTGGTCAAACCCCCTTTTAGGTAATTAAACCAAATTATGAAATGAATCATGAAACATGAAATATGTAAATGATGTCACCTTGTATGATGTCTTGTGAAGAAAATCTACAATCTACCATGTAGTGGCCATAAAGAATGTGGATCTTGAGTCCTTGGATATAATGTGAACAATGGTTGCAAATAGATCTTCAATACTACATCTACAATCTTGGCTCAACAACATGAATGGATGCACTAAGCCCTTGACATGATGCTTGAATCTTGATGATGGCTTCAAATGCTTGATGAAATTCTCTTGAATGCATAAAATTACCTTAGGAATTAATACTTGAATGATTGTTATCTTGTTATGAGAAAATGAGAGAGGTAACCTTGTATTTATACTTATTCATGCTTAATATCCTTAAATTACACCACAAAAAGCCAACATATGAAATCATTAAATAAAGGAGGCTAAATCCTGTCCAAATTTAAAATTGAATCTTGAAAATAAGCCAAGGAGGGCTAAGATGCCCTAGGTGGTGTCTTAGTCCCAAGGCTCAATTCTCAAGGCACATACTCAAAAAAGGGACCTTTTCAGGTGTTTTAAATATCAAGGTTTGAAGACCCATGGAGGAAAAAGATGCCCTAGGTGGAATTTTAGTCCCACTCCACAAATCAGGGACACACAGAGAGAAACATTAAATGATCATTTATCTTTTGAGGTTTTTCAAGATTTTCCATAAAAATATATAGTTTATTAGGCTTGTGGATGCAAAATAGGACCTATTAAGCCATAAAGAAGCATAAATAAAGCAAGGCAAGCCCAAACAAGTGTGAAAATGCAAGGGTATGTATTTTTCTACACTACATTTTGTGGTCATCCTTTGCCCCTCTTGCATCATACCATGCCTTAGGCACAAGATTTTTTGTTTACTCTATTGTACAACTACATTTGCGATAGTCTTGTGGCTTTTATTATGCCTACAATTGGCTCTAACCCAACAATTCTTGATGGTGTTGGTGGTTTGACAACTCTTCTCAATGAATCCTACTTTGAACAAGCATCCCTAGAAATTTGTTTCAAAAGTGTTCCATGAGGTAAGTCATTTGATTCTTTGGTGGATGTGGTGTTAACCATCCTGAATTTTGATTCTACATGTCAATGGTTAGAAAAACAAACTCTTGTTGGTTATTTTTTTGCAAGGACTCCACCTAAAAGTGTGCTTAAAGAATGGGTTCAAAAGGCATGGGTCTTGTTGATGACGATTTTACTCACACCAAACAGGGCAAATAAATTATTCACAGACAAGACCACAAAGAGCCTATCCTTCTTGAAAGATATGGAAAAAAGACAAGCTAAAGGGGAACTCTGCTTTAATAGAAAAATATTGACTTTAGTTCAATCCAAAGTCTTTGATAACCAGGTCACGATTGCATTAGGGTCGCTCTCAAGTACTAATGTGATATTTGTTGTTAATCTCAAAGGGACTACTATTTTGAATTAAATAATTTAGTCATTGGACTTTCAATTGAATCATTAAGTCGAACATTATGAAATCGAAAGATTTGTAGTAATATTTCATGAACCTCACAAATCCTTTGTTATCACTTATGTAGATTTAGCATTAAGCATTCAACAATTTTATGGTAAAAAAATATTTTTAATAAAATTTCATCCATTCATTCAAATTTTGGAACATTTTTAAGAATTTAAACATCCACTCTAAAATAAAGCATAAAAGATACTGAAAATTAAAATTTTCTCTTGGTTATTCTGCATGGATGCCCCAAAGAATCAATTAAAATAGAGCAAACTACTTTATACTTCACCAGATTGCTTCACAACTACATATAAAATGGTGCAAGCTTTTAAAGAGAGGGATTTCATTTCTGGACACCGAGTAGGTTTTGAATGCACCCTTAAACGATGCAACATACAATCTTGTTCAGCTGAACTAACAAAACCAACTGCAAAAGATACTGTGATAGGTACCTATCTAATAAGCTCTAATATTAATCAATGTCTATGTGCATATAAATTTTTATGCTGGAATGGTTCAGAAAATAGGAAAAAAGAACAAAACTTGAAAAAGTTTATCCTCCTCTGACATCCATGACTTTTGAACTTAAAATAAAAAAGGGATCCTCTAGCCTTTTATAGAACACAAGGCTCAGATAGGAGAATACAAATAAATGAGAGGAAATCCAAGGGACCAATCTCATCAAGGCACAAGGAATGTAGTGATCAATAAGAGAATTACAATCGAAGTCAATGGAAGTCAACTCCAATTACACATTGAAGCTCTTCGAGTGTTGATATTTAATTATCAGGTTTCTTTGTTGAACCAAACAAATCTACTCAAACAAAATATAGGAACTTCCTGTGATAACAGAGTGATCAAGTGGAAGTATTATTCCTATATTTTAGGTTCCTCAATTTGAACATTCTAGGAATAAGTCGCTCTCAAAATAAGTACACTTCTATACTAAAGGCTTAAACTCTAGCATCCTGGGATTTCGGTATCTGGTGCATCTTTACAATGAACTCTATTCCAACATGAGCTTTTAAAGTTCATCATTGAACCTAGCAACATCATTAGATTTGTTCACAAATATAATTTGCTTGACCGTCCATACCTAAACTTTGTATCACAATTGATATCTCCTGCAATCACAAATTCCACACATTAAATCCCTTTAAAAGAATGAAAACATTCATAACATCTCATGCAAATAAAACCATTATCCAAAAGTTATTACAAAATCATGTAATTAACATGCTTTCTAGCATATCATAAATCCTCACATATATACCGGATTATCAGAGTCATTAGATAATCTTAAAATTTTAACATTTTCACTTCACATTACAACCTGATACTCGGTACCCATTATTTAGCTTTTACCCACTAACTTTCTTGGACCTCGGTTATACGAGAACTCCATTTTACTAGACTAGAGCCTTCTGTTAAAAAACACATTACCTTTCACCATTTCAAATGTTTCCAATACCCGATAGCTAGTTCCCAAAACACTTATATTACTAAGTACTTTTATTATCAAAGATTTCTCTTTGCTCTTCACTTTTGGCGATCTTTCAATTTGCTAGCTCTTTCCATAAGAGTTATTTTTTCACTTGGGTCACCAAGTCTTTTCAGTCTTTGGGCATGTTGTGAGACCACGCAACAACTTGCAACCAATAAAAACAAATTTAAACCAAATTTTAAATTAAATCACCAATTGTAAATTAAAATTTATACATATTTTAAAATAATAGCTTTTACCTTTACCTGGATTCTAACATAAAGAAGTAAAACTCCATTGGAAACATCCATGTGTGCTCTGATTAATTCCAGTTTTCAAAACTTAGTGGATAGAATCAATTCATTAAAATTGAACTACATATTATAGTAATCCTCCAAAGCCAAACAAGGATAGAGCCTTGTTTCCAGTCAAACATCCATAGCCCCCAAGGTTATCTCCGTAATTCCCCCAAACATAGTTCTACGGTGAGGAGTCCATAGCCCCGATAGAGTTATTTGGATAGCCTAAAGAGTTGATATCTCTTTTTAAAAAAAAATTAGACATAGCAATGATAGCTCATTTTTCTCTTTTGATATTTCAATGATAGCTCATTTTATCAACTTGCAAGCAATGAAGCACAACTATTAGGTTGGGAATTACAATGGCAGAAAGGGTTACTTTTTGATTTTTGATTTAATGCAAATCCCTTCATCAATTCATTACTTCCCAAAAAATCATTTAATAATTTCTTGTAAGTGTGTGTTTCCAGCTAAATTTCACTAATTTATGTCAAATCCCAACTAACTGTAACTCTCTATATGTTAGAAAATATGCATAAATTAAAATTTAGCAATAGACAACTTAATCACCAAATTTAAATCTAAATTTAGAAACATCGGTTACCACCCTTCCAATTAAATTTTATGGAAACTACTCAAATTTTTGCTAGCAATTTCGATTTGATAGTCTTGCACCTCATTAATGGATCAGAACTGTCATGATTACCTTGAAACACAATCACATTATTCTGCATTAAATTCACATGCCTTATTCTGCATGTATTATTCTCTCAACTTACTCAGGTGATGATGTGTACTGCCTTGTCGACTTCATCTTCCTTTATATTCTACACACATAAGCACCTCCATAATTAATATAGATCTTTAAAAGAAATGAAACGACCACTATTAATTTTGAACTCTTCAACTTGCTTGATTCACAATCTTCATACTGCTCAAATTTGAAGCAATTTATCACCAGATAAGTGCAAAGAATTAATCTAATTTGACCTTTAACTCTGAAGATAATTATCCAACTGCCACCTTGCTTACGGTTTTCAAAAAAAAAAAAAACTTCACTCAAGGCAACTATGTATTGCAACCTTCTTACGACTCTATAAATTCTGCATTTCTTCTCAAATTCTTCACACTTTTTCTTTCTAGCCTTTTAAAAAAAAATTTGTAATTTTTCTCTATGCACTTACATTTGCTTCTTAGCCATGGATACTCCAATTTTCTTGGGTTGTTCCTGCCGACAAAATTTTTTCTTAGGGAGCATCACACCACAAAGGCTTGAAAAGGTTTTCTTCATTAGGAATTCCAGTTTCACTATGCCAAATTCGTGCTTAGTCCTTGGGGAAAAGTATGTTCCATCCAACCACTACTTTCACTTCTATTCCGATATAGCTTCTCACTTTGTAGTGTCACTTTTGGATATTGGGCTACTTGTTGAAGATGTTCATGTTGTTGCCAACTTGATAGTGAATCTTGAATTCCTAGAAAATCTGGATACCATTTTATCTGTTGCACATCTGACCATTGGGATTTCCTCCATGGATGATATTCCTCGATTCTTGGAACATGGGGAAGTGGTTCCACTTCGGCCTTTTCTTACTGATCTCCATATCCAAGACTTTGAATTTCACTGGGAACTTGCCTATATAGGGTATTTAGCCCGCATAGAGGAGGCATCCCACATCAACTAAATGGCTACTATTGTCTGCAACTTTGCTCACTCTTTTTTGATATTTTGAAATAAGGATTTTTGATATCTCATGTATATACGTGATACACACATAGACACACAGATATATATATATCTTTTTGGTACATCTTAAAGTGTGTTTTATTGTGCATGGTTTTATTATTTCATTTTTTCATGGTTCAAATTTACAAATGTTTGAATTAACTCTCATGTGTAAGATAGGTTTAAGCATAATTTGTTAATACAGAGGCTAGCCAAAAAAAAGAACAAAAAATTAAAGAAAGAAAATAAAAAAAACACAAAACCCTACCAAAAAAAAATTAACCCTCACTACCCTAACTCTAACATAACAAAAGATTAACTTTAATAAACCCATTTATTTCAATTTCTGCAACTATTTCTTCTACATTTTTGGTACGAATTACAACAGATTTATCTTTAAATTCATTTATCAAAATTTTCAATGTTCTACTATAATAATGAATTATCTTAAATTTTTTGTGTTTAAAAACCATAAATTCAAAATCATACTTACCAATGATTTGGCTCATATGTATGCAAATGAACTCATTAGAGATTGATTGCACACATTTCATTTGATGGAACCATACTCTACCTTCTTCCAACCCTGGTCCATCCCCATGAATGGTTGTGTTCATTTCTCTGCTTCCTCCTCTGAAAATCTTCATGTCTTCAACCATGTCTTCACTTTGTGTTTCGTTAGACCAAGATATATCATTATTTATATTGCTATCAGAGAGAGAAAAAGTAAAAATTTGAGATTTTGTATCTTGTATAAAATTAGGAAAATTTCTTTTATAGCTTGTGAATTTTCAACTTAGAGCAAAATACACATGTTTCCCGCTTAATTTTCCCACTCCTCATTATCTACATTTTCCATGTATAAGGGGAACGATGATTCATCAATGTCATTTCCTCATTTGTGATGAAATATCTCTAAATCTCAACATTCTTGCCTATTTACCTGCAAGATGTTAAGATTTTCTTTAGAATAATCATAGCTTTCCAATTGTTTTGATGTATCTATTAATTTTATAATATTACCAATTCCACTAGGGTGAAACATTTTTCTCATTAACAATTCGTTTCTTTTAGCAGTTATAACTTCTTTTGTTAACGAAATTACTTATGGCCAAACTTACCCTAATTAAAAAAATTTCACACTCGAGTTCATCGTGATCAGTTGTATCATGAATTCTACATTGAGTGACTCTTCCAAGAGTGAATAAACTTAAAGGACGCAATTTCTAGCTAAAGATTTTCCAATTTTTTTTAACTTCTATACCGAAAAGCCAACTTGTATTCAATTTTTTGCTTACATGCTCCTCACAAAACTTTGGACTAATGTTTCAAACTATAGCCCTCCAATTCAAAAAGAATAAGGCCTAAAATATCAAAGATGACCCTCCTTCTAGCACCAGTTCCTATTGATGATTATTTTACTCACAACAAACAAGGTGAATAAGTTCTTCACAAACAAGACCACAAAGAGCCTATCCTTCTTGAAAGATATGGAACAAAGACAATCTAAAGGGGAACTCTGCTTTAAAAAAAAAGATTGGCTTTAGTTCAATCCCAAGTCTTCGATAACCAGGTCATGATTGCACTAGGGTTGCTCTCAGGTATTGATGTGATATTTGCTTTAATCTCAAAGGGACTATTGTTTTGAATTAAATATTTTAGGCATTGTACTTTCAATTGAATCATTAAGTCGAGCATCATGAAATCAAAATATTTGCAGTAATATTTCATGAACCTCACAAATTCTTTGCTATCACTTAAGTAGATTTAGCATTAAGAATTCAACAATTTTATGGAAAACAAAATATTTTCAATAAAATTTCATCCATTCATTCAAATTTTGGAACATTTTCAAGAATTTAAACGTCTACTCTAAAATAAAGCATAAAAAATACTAAAAAATTAAAAGTTTCTCTCAATTATTCTCCATGGATGCCCCAAAGAATCAATTAAAACAAAGCAAACCACTTTATACTTCACCATATTGCTTCACAACTACATATAAAATAGTACAAACTTTTAAAGAGAGGGATTTCGTTTCTGGACACCAAGTAGGTTCTGTATGCACCCTTAAATAGTGTAACATATAGTCTTGTTTGGCTGAACTAACAAAGCCAGCTACAAAAGATATTGCGATAGGTAGCTATCTAATAAGCTTTGATATTAATCAATGCCTATGTGCATACAAATTTTTACACTAGAATGGCTCAAAAAATAGGAAGAAAGAACAAAAATTGAAAAAGTTTATGCTTCTCCGACATCCACAAGTTATGAACTTAAAATAAAAAAGGGATCTGCCAGCCTTTTATAGAACACAAGGCTCAGATAGGATAGGACAAATACACGAGAGGAAATACAAGGGACCAATCTCATCAAGGCACATGGAATGTAGTGACCAATAGGAGAATTACAATTGAAGTCAATGGAAGTCAACTCCAATTACACATTGAAGCTCTTCGGGTTTTGATCTCTAATTATCAGGGTTCTTTGTTCAACCAAACAAATTTTCAAAAAAAATATATAGGAACTTCCTATGATAATGGAGTGATCGGGTGGAAGTATTATTCCTATATTTCATGTTCCTCGATTTGAACATTCTAGGAATAAGTCACTTATGGAATAAGTACACTTCTAAGCTACATGCTTGAACTCTAGCGTCCTAGGATTTCAGTATCTAACACATCTTTACAATGAACTCTATTACAACATGAGATTTTAAAGTGCATCATTGAACTTGGCAACATCATCATATTTGTTCACAAATGCAATTTTCCTGACTGTCCATACCTAAACTTTGCATCACAATCGATATCTCCTGTAGTCACAAATTCCACACATTAAATCCCTTTAAAAGAAAGAAAAGATTCATAGCATCTCATGTAAATAAAAACTTTATCCAAAATTTATTACAAAATCATGTAATTAACATGCTTTCTAGCATATCATAAATCCTCACATATATACCGGATTACCAAAATCATTAGATAATATTAAAATTTTGAATCTTGGGGTGTGTTGTGAGACCACACAACAGGTCCCTCATGGGGTTCGCCTTGATATGGTCCAAAATTTGACGAAAGTCTTTTTTCTTTTTCATTTTGTGGAGGTTAGTCATGTTTAGGCAATCTTGAATCATCGTCCTTGGTGTGTCTAGTTTGCATTGTTAGTTTTCTAGCCTTGGATTAGGGACTTCGCTGTCTTAGATGACACCAAGTTACAAGTTCTAGTTTGGATTGAATTTCCTACTCTTCCCTTTCCTTGTTTTCATTTTTTATAGCATATGCCTCCTCCCTCAAGAGAGTTATGTGTGTCAAACTAGATAGGTTCTTTCAAGATTTCCCTCAAAAGAGAGTCTATGTCAAAGTGGACCTTTCATAGGATTTGAAAGAGTCCATTGATAGTCAAATTGGTGATTTTTGGTATACCCAAAAGGTACTTATTTCAATCTGCCCAACTCTTGTTATCGGTGTCAATCAGCTAACCATAAGATTAAGGATTTTCCTCTTGTGGCCTGTGATACTCCATCTCTACCATGAGAAGTTGACAAGCCCTACTAAGTGGAAGGTGGTGCACCAGACTAGAGGAAAAATGGATAATGGTTACCAATTGGAAAAACAAGTCCAATGGCTCCAGGGCGGCTTCCAAAACCCTTGAGCCAGTAAAAGAAGTTTCAAACCCTTCAATGAAGGGGAAGAAAACCCAAATGGTTTCTAATAGCATTTTAGATCAACCAAGGTCCTCTACCATGCCCCAGCTTGCCTCAAAGATGATAGAGCCCATCCACCTACATCTCCTCTATGTCGAGAATACATAGGAGATCATGCAGTCCTTCTCAACCTCTTGAAGGAGAATATGTTTAAGAAAAATGGAGGCATTTGTCTCCTCCCATTTAAATTGGGACAGTCCTACTAGGATTTTTACAAAATCACTATTCCTCTCTAGAAGAGCCAAAATCTAACAAAATGGTTGAGTTTCTAACATGAATTTATCTCTTGGAACATTTTAGGTCTAACAAACCTCTCTAGGAAGTATTCTATTAGGGATATTCTTCAAAAATATACTGGTATTAATGTGTTGTGTCTTTAGGAAGTTAAAGTTGGTTATTTTCTCTCCCTCTACTTATCAAACTATTTGGCCAACTAGTAAAATGTTTTTCTTTGATCATGAGACTAGACATGATGGTGTGGTCACCATTTTATCCCCATGGTGGCATACTTGTGTGATTGATCATGGGTCTAACCCCACACATCGGCTCGTCTATATTCTTTTAAACATTGATAATCATTCATTTGGGATTATTAATGTTTACACCTTGAATGATGCTATTGAAAGGTCTCTTCTCTAGCGATGGATTTTTGACTCATTGCCAGTTGCTACCTAGCTTATATGTGGGGATTTCAATATGGTTGAGATGCAATATGACAAGGATGGTACTTTGTCATTTCGATCCCAGGTGGTTGGTGAAAGAGAGGCCTAGTTTTACATGTGCAATAAATTGGGTCTTTTCAATCCCAATATTGGTCACTGCCACTCTCATTCTCTCTGGCATACTTGGTACAATTATCAAGCTTGTCCTAATAGGATATTTAAGCACCTTGATTGTGCCATGATCTTGACTCAATATATTTTTTCCTTTGCCACCTCTCTTCCCCACTTGTGATTAGGTTGTTAGTGGATGTGATCTTGTCAAACCACTTTCCCATCTTCTTTTACATTGAATTGATTTAAGTGAGGAAGCCTCGTGCCAATAGGACCCAATTTTTTTAAATACTTCTTTGTTGAGTCACTGGCCCACGTTGGCCCACATCAGAACTATATAGAATCTTGAATGTAGACTATTCTACTCAACTGGTGGAATGATGTCATCACCTATATTGCAAGGTTTCTTCACATTTATGGGTATTATCTAGATATCTTTTATAGATGGTCTTATGAGGCAACAATGTCTGAACTTCATGTTTCCACTGATATTTTGATGGCTAACCCCTTCTCCCCTTCTCTGCAAGTTAGGCTTGCAGAGTTAAGACATCAAAAGCAAGTGGTTGATAATTATGTGGCCAAAGGGGCACAAATCAAGGCCAAATTACACTAGCTCAAGATTGGGGATTGTACCTCGAAAGAATTCTTTCTGACTCTTCCTGACAGAAATTCTTCACCTAGTATCAAGCGAATCAAAGATGGCAATGATGTGCTCTTTGAACTACCTGATATTCTCCAAGAATTTGTTAGGCACTATGAGCAAGTTTTCATAGCCCATGATTACACACCAAAGCGGATTAATGCGCTCTAGGATTGCCTCCTTGTGCCAAATAGGCTTTCCATTGCTCAGAAAGAATTCTATGAGAAATTACTCACAATTGAAGACCTCAAAGAAGTGGTTTGCATAATGGGTGATGAAAAAGCTCTAGGAATTGATGGGTTCTCATGCAAATTTTACAAATTGCTTTGGGACTATGTGGGAAAGGATATACATAAATTTTACCTTGAATCTTTTCATTCTAATTCCCTAGATAATATCATCAACAAAGGAAATATTAAATTCATACTTGAAACTAGTGATCCTGAGGATAATTGTAACTAGTGGCCCATCATGCTCCTTAATATTTCCTACAAAATAATAGCCAAATACCTCATTTTAAGAATCCACCATTTTTTGCCTTAGATTTTGTACCTTGAACAAACTAGTTTTATTAAATCCAAGTTCATCTTGGACAACATAATTGTTGTTTGGGAAGGCATGGAGTGGGCAAGATGCTCTAATAAAAAAGCAATTTTTCTCAAAATTGATTTTGTCAAAGCTTATAACCGTATTGAATGGCCTTTCATTTTGGCTATGCTTTTTGCACTGGGATTTGGCCCAAATTTCATTTATTCTATAAAAATGTTGTTCTCTAAAGCTTCAGCTTGCATCACCATTAATGGCCCTCTAGTCCCAATCCTTCTGTCTATTTTGATCCATCTATCATGGCTGCTTGCTTGCCTCATCACTTTATGAGTTGGTTGTTGAGGGATTTGGATATCCTCTTACTCACTCTATTTCCTAGGGGCTTGTTTAGGGAATCTCTTTTCCTAACTCACCAGCTCAACTGGTCAATGGCCACTTTTTTTATGATTCCTTCCTTACATTGTTGGAAGAAGATAATAGTGTCAAAGTTGCTCTTGGTTATATCTTAAGACATTTTTCTTGGCCTCTAGTTCTTCCATCCAATGGAAAAAACCTTGTGTTATAGACAATCTGTTCTTCCCAGTTCTCTATGGATTCAACAATATGGTTGGAAGTGGATTGCTCTAGATGAAATATTCATATTTCTTAGCATCCCTTTTTCCTTTCAAGCCCCTTCTGATGATCTCTAGCAAGTGGTTCTCTCTTGGATAGAGAAAAAGTTGGCATTTTGGGTTACCAAACCTCTCTCTCTGGTTGGTAAATTCTAGGTGTGCTCTAAAATCCTAGAAATGACTCATGTGTATTACTCCTTGAATGTTGGGCCCTTTCCAAGGCCTCTTATGCCAAGCTAAAAAAATTGCTCAGATATTTTTTTGGGCATCCTCTAAGAATCATAAAGGCCTTCACTGCATTTCCTGAGAGTTCTATTGCCTCCCCAAAGATTCTAGTGGGCTTGGCCTTCTTTCCACTTAGTGGCAAGGGACTGCTTTTTATATCAAATGGATTATAAATGCTTTTACTAGAAAAGATGCTTGGAAAATTCTCCTCAAGTATTGTATTACAATGGGTTATCTCACTCATAGACCTTCATGGAAGGGAATTCACTTTCAAAACCTTCTTATTATGAGTGAGCCTATTCAAATTGTGGGTGCCTTTATTGCCAAAACTATTTGGTGAGCCTGGGAGGCTGTCAAGTCTTGGGTCCACTAGACTAGAACTGGATTTAGAGATGGGTTCTTGTTCAACCATCAAAATATTTTGTGGTCTCCTCTTTTTACTAATTCAGTTCGACAATTGGCCAAGCTTCCTTGGCTTAAGGCCCTCAGATTCCACAAAAAAGGTGTTCAAACCCCTCAAGATTTATTTCATAGACCCACCATGGGTATTTTATCTTGGGAATATTTTTGTGCCAAGTTTGGCTTACAAAACCATGACTATGAAAGTTTTGACGATCTGGGGAGTGTCATTTTGACTGATATGCTTCATAAAGTGGGCATCTATTCCACTGAGCCTTGGTGGAAAGATTGGACATGGTTTCTAGACACCCCGTTTAGAAATTACAAGCCTCAGCTTGGCTATCAATGGCTCTCACCTCATTTTCAAATGATTGGCAACTTGAACTAGAGATGGCATCTCCAGTCCCCAGTGTTTGTTTGGCACAAAATATTAACTGCTAGGTAGTTTTCCATTATTGAGCCCAAGCTCACCCACTTTTCTAGGTGTATTATTTTCCAAGGCTTATAAGTGGGGTATCAGCTTTCTCACTTGGAGGTACAGGACCCTCATTTCCCTTTTTGTGGGTAGGTCGAGTCGTTTAAGCATCTCTTCTAGTTTTGCACTAGAGCTCAGTAGTTGTGGAATTGGATTCATGATTTCTTTCAACCATTTTGGCTAGAGCCTTTCTCTTGGCATATGGTTTTGTTGGGGGACTCTCCCAAGCTCCTCACTAAGTATACCTAGATTTGGAACACTTTTAGGGTGGAAATCCTCTTTAGTATGTTTTAAAAAAAAAGGTTTAATGAACCCATATTATTAGGGGTAAACGCTCTTGATCAGAGCTATGACTCAAGGACAAGAAACCATAAGAAACAACCAAACCTGTGAGCTCAATGGCCCAGCGTAGGCACAAGGCCTGCAAATAGTTTGGCCCAGTAAGGGTTTGAACCTTGGTGGCCATCACTACAACCAAGCGACTTGACCACCAAACCATGCCCTTATCAGTGAAATCCTCTTCAGTATTTGGAAAGATAGAAATTCCTGTATTTTTCTCATAGTCAGATTGATAAATATGTTTCTTTATATTCTTAAGCCATTAGTTGCTCTATTTTTTTTTTGCAAATTTAAGAGCAAAAAAACAAATTTGTGCTTGAATTTTCACACCTTCAAGAGCTTTTAGATCACTATGGTAATTCCCCTTACATTGAGGCTCGTGTACCTCCCTTTCCCACTTCCTCCTAGCATTGGTCATCTTCATGGGGCTGATAGAGAAGTGGCTCTGCTAGGGATTTTCACCCCCATTCACAGGCTCCTCCTCATTATGGTTCTAACCCTCGCAAGTGGTCGCCCTCTCCTTCGTGGGTTGACCTGAGGTGGCCTTCTAGAGGAGCATCAAGGGGTGGAAGTAGAGCTTCTAGGTGGCCTTCTGGTGATGATCTTGGAGGTGGTTCTGGTTGGCCTACTGATACCTCTAAATGGCTCTTGTGTTTGTATCTTTCGATTTCTCCTTGTTATGAAGATAAAGATGATGATGGTTGGGCTCCCCCTAATGTCACTCTGAACTCCGCTGTTGTATGGGGAAAACTAAATGATAAGGACCCACCACCCTCTGTTAGCATTGTTATGGCTACTTAGTGGCCTTCTTTTTATTCTTTTATTATAATGTTTTTTGGTTTTTGGGCATGGCCCAAGACTCTTTGATATTCTAGGCTCTACCCATGTGACTCTTCAGGTGTGCCTTCTTACCACCCACCTTTTTGTGAATATGTGTATTTCTATCTTTTATTAATATAGATATAGATGCTTATTTAACAATATTAAAAAAAATATTTTTTCCATCGAACCTTTTTGTGAACTTCCCTAACTTATTATCCTTTTTAGAAAGAGTACATAGGAATTTGAATATTCTTTCTCTTGAAGCAACTTTTAATGCATTCCATTGAATTATCACCACACCTTGGCTAACTCTGCTTTCCTCATTTTGAGTGAATGAGATAAAAGAGGAGTTAGCCAAAGTGTGGTGAACATTGATTTGAAATGCATTAAATGATTTTCTTCAAGAGGAATATTATTCAAATTACTTGTGTACTCTCTTTGAAAAGGATAATAATATTAGGGAAGTTCTTGAAAAGGTTTTGATGGACAAGACAACTTTGGTACAATGTGCCATAGGAAAATTATAAGTTATTAGTTTGGAAAAATTATATGTAGATAGCATGAGTCTAATGAAAACCTTTAGTTTTGTAGATAGTAAGAATGTAGTGAAGTTCATTCGCCTTCATAATTTAAAGCAACTCAAATTAATTACACTAAAAGTTACAAATTTCAATTTCCTCATATGATTTATAAATAAATGTAAAATATAATTGTAGGTTGGAAAATACAATGTGATTTTCCATTTATTTCATTTTGCATGTTGAAATATAAGTGGTGGAGAGCACAGGTAAGAGTTGCAGGTGGGGGTTTCATTAAACTATCCAGATTGAGCTGAGGGGTGACTAACCAATTGGGTTGTTATGTCTAGAGGGTTTTGCAACACTATGTGGGTTGCAGGTTTCACAATACCTAGTATTTTCCAATTTCATTACATTCTTACTATCGAATTCATAAAGACAATAAAAAAAAACAAATTGAGGTGAGGGGTGACCAAGCAATTGGGTTGTTACTTTTAAAGGGTTTTAGAATAGTATGTGGGTTGTAGGTTTTATAATGGTCACCTAGTGTTTTCCAACCTGGAATTTTACAAAATAGTGTGAATGTAATCAAAACCATTTTTGATTAACACAGTAACAACCCAATTGGTTTTTCACCCATTAGCTCAATTTGATTAGACACCTAGTGTTTTCCAACATGCAATTATATATAGATAGTATGAACATAATGAAGAAGTTTTGTTTAGTACACAATAAGAATGTAATGAAAATCACCTTGAAACTTTATGCATACCACATTGAATGAGATAGATATGTAATGGAAAATGATTCTCTCTAAAAACACTTGAAAAGAAGTAGGCCAAAGTAAATGAGATAGATAATGTATTCATTGAAGAGATTGTTCCTGCTCTTGAGAAGTTGACAAAGGAGCATGTGCACTATGTGAGATGGGAAAATAGCAATGCAAAACCAGAGGTAGTAGGTACTAGAATGCATGGAATGAAAAAGGAATCTTCTCTAAAAATACTTGAAAAGAAGTAGAGTAGAGTGAGTGAGATAGATAATGTATTGACTGAAGAGACCCTCCATGCTCTTGAGAAGTTGAGTAAGGTGCATGTGTAGCATATGCAAAGGGAAAATGACAATGCACAAGTGGACAATCTGAAGAGGTTTTGTATTGTACAAGAATTTGTGCAAGAAAAGAAAGTGAGAGATGCTACTATGGGTGTAGTTGAACAAGTAAATTTTAACATGAATAACTTCTACAACACAATAATTTTCCACTATAAACTGTAATAAGTTCTACTTTATCTATTAGTTTTGAAGCTTCATAAGTATCACTTGCTAGTCTAATAACTTGTAATTTTCCTATGGCACATTGCACCAAGATTTTCTTGTCCATCGAACTTTTCTTGAACTTCCCTAGCTTATTATCCTTTTTAGGAAGAGTACATAGGAATTTGAATATTCTTGCTCTTGAAGAAACTTTTAATGCATTCCACTCAATTATCACCACACCTTGGCTAACTCTGCTTTTCTCATTTCTATTGAATGAGGTAAAAGAGGAGTTAGCTAAAGTGTGGTGAATATTGATTCAAAATGCATTAAATGTTGTGCTTCAAGAGGAAGATTATTCAAATTATTTTTGTACTCTCTTTGAAAAGGATAATAATGTTAGGCAAGTTCTTGAAAATGTTTTGATGGACAAGCCAACTTTGGTGCAGTGTGCCACAAGAAATTATAAGTTATTAGTTTGGCAGAATTATATGTAGACAACATGAGTCTAATGAAAACCTTTAGTTTTATAGACAATAAGAATGTAGTGAAGTTCATTCACATTCACAATTTAAAGCAACTCTTACACTAAAAGTTGCATTTCAATTTCCTCATATGATTTACAAATATATGCATAATATAATTGCAAGTTGGAAAACACAATTTGGTTTTCCATTTATT
Organism: Sequoia sempervirens; assembly: GCA_007258455.2. Lineage (NCBI taxonomy): Eukaryota > Viridiplantae > Streptophyta > Pinopsida > Cupressales > Cupressaceae > Sequoia > Sequoia sempervirens. The sequence continues at coordinate 30,054 of VDFB02014055.1, read as the reverse complement.
TCATTCTATATGTTCAAAGCTAAGTGGTGGAGAAGCTAATCTCTTGACAAAACATACCTATGCATAGACATTATAACATAACACCCCATCCCCCACATTGCCAATCTCTGGATAAAACACACCGACAGAGAAACTTGATCTAGATGAAGTTGAAATAATGATTGTAATGAAAACTTTTAGTTTTGTAGATACTAAGAATGTAGTGAAGTTCATTCACATTCACAATTTAAAGCAACTCTTACTTACACTAAAATTTGCATTTCAATTTCCTCATCTGATTTATAAATAAATGTAGAATATAATTGCAAGTTGGAAAACACAATGTGGTTTTTTGTTTATTTCATTTTTTATATTCAAAGCTAAGTGGTGGAGAGCATAGGGAGGAGTTGCAAGTGGGGGTTTCATAAAACTAACCAAAATGAGCTGCAAGGTGACTAACCACTTGGGTTGTTACGTCTACAAGATTTTACAATGCTATGCAGGTTGTGGGTTTCATAATACCTAGTGTTTTCCAATTTCATTACATTATTACTATCTAATTCACAAAAGGTTCTCAAGACAATAAAAAAAAAACCAAATTAAGGTGAGGGGTGACTTAGCAATTGGGTTGTTACTTGTAAAGGGTTTTAGAATAGTACGTGAGATGTAGGTTTAATAACATCCAGTGTTTTCCAACCTGGAATTTTACAAAACAATATGAATGTCTTGAATTTTTTTTGTTATTTAAATAGTATGAATGTAATGAAAGGTAGCTTCAAAATTTATAACAATTCTTACACAAAGTAAAAATTGTGTTTCAATTTCTTAATATGATCCAAACATACATGCATAGTATGATTGCAAGTTGGAAAACATAGTGGGAGGTGAGTACATAATTTATGAAGCCTCCAACCCACACAATGTTGTAAAACCCTCTACACACTAAGGGAAAATGAAAATCGTTGTTTTCCCATTAATGAAAACCCATCTTCGCAATGAATAGTCTTTCAATTCTGCACAGTCCCTAGGCAATATGGAAAAATGACATATTTTTGGTAGATATACATACCTACTAGCTAGTTGTCCATGCCTGCCACATGCATTTTGGTAGGGAGAATGGTCGCTCTACTTCGGCCTCTAAACCCCTGCAACTCTCTTTTGAGCTTGCCAACAACCTTCAAAATGAGAATGTTGAAAATGGCGATGTTATGGGCTTTATGTGGTTTTAAAAATATATCATTTCATTACAAAACCCATATTGTATTTTCCAACCTGGTTATATATTATGCATGGTTTTTGGTTTCTCTAAACGAATGTATTCAGTTATTTCACTCATATTTCCACAATGGGTTGTCAAATTTCATTCGCCTTCCTCTAAAATTTTTGTGTTGTGAGAACAATAAAATGGAAAAATTTAAAAACCTTCAACACAAAAACAAATAAATAGCTCTGCATTTCAAATGAAAACCCCTTTTCACAAGGAAAACCCTTTGTTTCCCGGTCAATGAAAACCCATCTTCACAACAAAAGTCTTTCAATTCTTCACAGTTCCTAGGCAGAATGGCAAAATGGCATATATTTCTAGCATATATACATACTTGCTAGCTAGCTACTCGTGCCTGCCAAATATGTTTTGGTAGGGAGAGTGGCCACTCTACTTCAGCCTCAAATGCTTGCAACTCCCTTCGTGCTCTCCACCAACCTCCAAAATGTGAATTTCGAAAATGGCGACATTTTGGGCTTTTTGTCCATTGCAAATTATGATTTTGAAAACCCATCAGTGCTACCATGTTTTTTCAATGACGGGATAGGTGACGACTCGAAACAACACATGCCCAAACATTTGTCACTGTTGTCCGTCGAGTCTTTCCATCGGTGCGTTTTGTCGGGAGAGGGGCATGGGAGATGGGGTGTTGTTATAATGTCTATACATAGGTGTGTTTTGTCACGAAATTGGCTTCTCCCCTAATACATAGTACATTTAAACCATCAATACTTTATTATTTGGAAAGTACTTGTCTTTTTCGAATGACATGAAAGCCTAAAAAGGGCTCAAACCTGTTCAGCCAATCATATTACCAAAAAACAATTTTTAAAATATATATTTTTTAAAAAACTTACATCTTAACAATTGATAAAATGCTCGTATTGCATACATAGACTATTTTCTGTTATATCCTGCCTATCGACAGGTACCTAAAAGAAACAAAAACTATCGAATTGCCAATAATATCTTATATAGATTTTTAAATACCACTGGATAAAGGAGTTATAAGCTACAAGTCCATGTAGAAAGAGATTTTAAAGAGAAGCGTAAAGAAAAAGAAAATTATATTTTAATACAAACTTTCTCAAAGATCTACAATATAAACATTACAGACGTCTCAGAAGTGTAGAGACTGCAGAAATGAAGGCGATGGCGGCAGATCCAATTGCAATATGCGCCACCGTATTACACATCTTCCTCAACCTCTTCATAGTGGCGGGTGTGATGTTGTTCATACCCATGGTCTGTATCGTAACCAACACCACCCCTATTGACGAGAAAAAACTGAGAGAATCCATCACCACAAATATCTGAAACTCCACGCTCTCCATGGCCGCTCTCGCCCCTGCCAAGCCAAGCACGTTTTTAAGCGCAATGGGGACTGTAAATATACTGAGAAAACTCAAGCACAGCACCATCATAGCCATCGCCATGATACCATCGCCGCCCTCCTCATCACTGTAAACTTCCTCAGCCTTAGAACCGCTGCATTTCAATAGAAACGGCGCTTCAATGTCTTGAGGAATGCTCTTCTGTGAAACATCACAGTTCTTGACAAACAGAAATGTTTGAGACATATCTGATATTGGGTCGAATGAAATAAGAAATTTCTGATCTTGGGTCGAATGAATAAGAGATATCTGATCTTGGGTCGAATGAAATAAGATCTCGTTTATATCTTTATATAATCAGCGGTAACGGCATTGAAGAGAAAATTCCTCGTAGTTGTGCGTATTCTATTCGTGTACGGCACGCATCCAGGCGTTGTTGCGCGAAGCCTTCCTTTTCTTTTCTCCCTCCTTTCATCTGCGCTTTCATATATCAAATCTGGGCTGATAATAAATGTAAAATGTAGAAAACTTTGATGAAGATGCTTCCCAGAAGCTCTCTGAGTGGTGTCTGTTACTGAGGAGGGTGTTTCCCAGGTTCTTTCCGGTCAAGTTTTTTCCTCGATAAATAGTCTCGTCTAAAGGGACCTGCATCGTTTGCAGATAGTTTATATTTATTTTTAGAAAGTTTGTCGTAAGAGATAGGACAAAGAAAACAAACGTACAGTCGAAGGATTGAAAAAGTCAATAGTTGTGTACGTGGCTGGTCAATTACGTCGGCATGGTGTGCTGGTGAGAAAGAACGCCTCCTCTCTATGGGTCCATGAGTCAATATAAGTGATCATGAAAAATTAAAGGTATTCGCCATTTTGTTTAGTAGGGAAGGAGTCAAACTTATGAATAATAAAAGATATTTATCACTTTGTGTTTAGTGAGGAATCTAACACTCTTTTTAGGTTCATGAATTGTGATTAGTGAGGAAGCCACTATTTTATTTAGGTTTAGAAATTGTGATTGGTGAGGAATTCATTATCTTATTTAAGTTTATGAATTGTGATTGGTGAGGAAGTTAGTGTCTTATTTAGATTCCTGAATTGTGATTGGTGAGGAAGTTGGTATCTTATTTAGGTTCATGAGTCCATAAAGGTGGCCATGGATAATTGAAAGTATTTATAATGAATTGTGACACAATGAGGAAGCCAAAACCCTCTTTAGATTCATTGATTATAACTTGAAAAGGAAGATAACACCTTTAAGTTTATGAGTCAATATAAGTGAGCATGAATAAATTAAAGGTATTTATAATTTTGTGCTTAGTGAGGAAGCCAATACCCTCTTTAGGTTCAAGGATTGTGACTTAGTGAGGAAGCTAACACTCTCTTTAGATTCATGAATTGTGAGTAGGAATAATCACGAGTTTAGTGTTGCCATTGACATTTTTTTATAGCTATAGAGACAAAAATTATATATTTATATTTATCTTAATCTTGTTTGATATTTAGTTTATCACTTATTTATAATTAACATAACTTGAATTAATTTTGAATTGTTTGGAATATGAATTATCTTTAAAACACTTCATCTTAATCAAACATGACTCCTCACAATCCAAACACCCCATTTCATGATTATCCATGTGTATGTCATTTGGGACATTTTCATACCATGGAAATGTCCATTTGAACACACCATGCATGGAATATCCTATGCATTTAAAGTTGCATTATCCTACCTAAATACCTATGTTTTCTCCATAAAACTCTAAATCTATCCATCTCTAACAATTAAATTAATCCTAAGCATATTTATTTAAGTGAGTTATTAAAAATAGAAAGGATTCACTAGCACTTTGAAGTATCTACAAACTTTTTCCTTTTCTCATTAGGGAATCCTAATTAGATATTGGGTCTAAAGTCATAGTTTTCTATGTATTTTGTGACATACAATTATCTTTTAATATTTTTGAAATTTTTTAATCATTGTTTGACAAAACTAACTAGTTTTTTTCTCTTGCATTAACATAGAACATTTGAATTACATGATTTTGTTTAAATTTGATAGTATTAGTCATTGTTTTCATTATTTTAAGAAATCTGAATCAATTTTTTTGACAAAACTAACTAGTTCATTGTCTTACATTGATATAGAATATTCTAATTACATATTTTTATTTGAATTTGATATGGTCAATAATTTTTTTTATTATTTAAAAATAATAATTTAGACTAATATAGAATTGAGCATCGTGTTAAGGAAATAGGCAACACCAAAGGTGTGTGAATCTAATAATATAGAAAAAATGATAAATGAGAGAACTACTTGAAAATAAAAAAGTCGGTTGCAGGACATAATAACTCGGCCAAAATAACTTTGGATAGAATAACCCGGTCACAATAACCCAAGGACAAAATAACCCAGGGTCATAATAACCCAAGCCAAAATAACTCATGGTCAGAATAACCCATGGACAAAATATCCCCATAAGAATATAGAGAAAGGGAAACAAAATTTATAAATTACATGGGTTATTCTATCCATGGGTTATTTTGACCACGGGTTATTTTGTCTATGAGTTATTTTGTCCTTGGGTTATTATGAAGGGGTTATTGTGTATAGGGTTATTTTGGTCAGGCTATTATGTCCTGATACCAAAAAATTCAACTCAAATTTAAATATATACCATCTTTTTCAATTGAATTAGATCACCAACAATACAGTGGATCCAAAAAAGAGAATAATTTAGAGAAACAAAGGCAATGAATGTAAAAAAATAATTAAGAAATCAAATGATGGAGTTGAAGGTACATTGTCTGTTACATCTAAAGTTTTATATTCTAGTAATCCCCAAACACCAACTAAATTAATAAATAATAAAATAATCAATGATGCTATAATTTTAAATTTAAATTTAAATATTATACCAATTGATCAACCTTTTGAAACACAAAATTTACCATATTATGAAGATGGTAATGAATATAATTTATTTAATAAATCAAATTTACCATTGAGAACAACACCTAGAATTTTATGTAAAAATGTATTTTTTAATTAATATTGATGAGAACAATCTAAAAGCAATGAACTTGGTAAGATTTTTTAACACGCTTGCAAAAGAAATGCTAATAAGATATGGACAATATCTTTCAAAAAATTAAATAAAATAGGAAGATATGAGTTGTTTATTGAAATAACGAGAAATACTAAATTTAGACCTAACATGAAGAGCCTTTGTCTAAGAACATCTAATATTAACAATAACAAATTTAATATAAAAAATTACTCAGTGCATACCAAATAGTGGATTCAACCTTAAACACCAAAGATAGAATATTACACATGTAATTACATCAAATGTAGAAATAAATCAAATAAATAAACCTCACTTTATTGGAAAATAATTACAACACTAAAAAAAATAAAATTAAAAATTAAAAAAATGTTAGGAGGCATTAAAGAGTAGATGATTTGAATAACAATGAACTATATAAGCATTCTCTAGTAGACTCCCATGGAAAGAAAAAGCTATAGTTGAAGCCTTAAAATTCTTAATTAATTTTTTTTGAAAATTAACACAAAAATTTTACCTAATCAAAGAAACATTTTAAAAAGAATACTTGATTGTTAAAATTATGAACATATAAAATAGTTTTCAAATTATCCTCAAATAGCAACTAGTCAAAGGTATTTTGAAATGGGAAAACAAATTATATTAAAATAAAACACATGCACTACTTGTTGTAGGGTCCATATTGAATTTGTTATGCACTATGATATTTGATGACCTATATGTGTTACTTTGTATACTAAAAATATATAATAAGAATATATATAATAAAATCTCCATTAGATCGGTAAGGCATTTCATCTCAATTATTTTATGTGAAAGAGTAGATAAATAGTAAAAATCAAGAAATCATGTTTGAAACATATGATAGTTGTGGTAGTTTGCAATGTTAAAAAATTGCGTACACAAAAAGAATGCATGTAATCATAAATGAACTTATAAGTTTTTAAAAATATAAGTTAATGGCATATACTTTAAAATATGGTAAACAGGCCAAGAAATGTTGAATATGATAGAAAAGATTGAAGGTAATCAAATGGAAGATAAAGCAATACAAAAGCATAATACCTTCACCTAGAATCTTTGCTTCTCTCCTTGATGAGTAGAAATAGAGTGCACCATTATTCCATTTTATTTTCTCTTTGATGTTGATAGAATGTGGATTGCTCAATGCTCTATCATAACCTTAGTATGATTGTAAGATAAAAGATTAAAATAATGACATGTAAGTATGATAATAGATTATAGATACATGGAAATGAAGGATGAGAGCCTAGAAGCTTTAGAGTCTTGAAGAGGAAAAATCAATGGCTAGGAATGATTGATGATGGATGGATAAGATTGAATGAGGATTAGGGTATGGAATCAAGGATGTAGTCATGTGACAAGTGGCACATGAGGGAAGATATAGGTTTAGGATTGGGATAAGGAAAAAACTTCTTATGATAAAGACTAGAATTAAGAGGTTTAGATGAGATGAGTAGATAAGATGAAAAATTAGATTGACTTTTGGGGAGGCATCTAGGTTCAATGAATCTAGAGAAGGAGTTAGTTAGACATGTAAAGAGGACACTTGTCACATGATGAAAAATTTAGATTATGATTCATGTGAACAAGATAAAGGGCTAGGATTATATGGACAAGGATAGAGGATAGAGGGAAACTAATTAAATACACAAAATATTTATTTAATTAATGGGATCATGATAAAGGGAAAAATTAAATAAATAGTAAAAGGGTATGTGCAGGATCATCATGGAAAAAACAGGCCCTTAAGTGGCAAAACATTCAGAAAAATCAGAGTTAAGCAACTTGACGTAAAAATTTGAATAAGTTATCTATATTATTTCAAAAATATGTAAGAATAGATTATGTAGAAAATTGAATGTAGTTTCTAAACTACTATGTTTGTTTTTAAAAAAAAAATCTATTTGGTGAAAATTTGAAATTTCAATGCAGTAGTACTTAAATTTCAGGGAAAAAATAAGAAGTAGGTGTCTGTTTGACCACCCTAACCACAATAAAATGATAATATTTTTTTATAAGATTTTATATATAAGTAGAGGACTCATGTCCCAATGTGATACATATTTTATTTGTAATTTTTTTCAAGTAAATAATTAATTATGATTTTTTATTAAAATTTTAAAAAAATATAAAACTATGTATGACCACCTTAACTTGGTCAAAACTTCATAATTCAAATTTTCTTTTTAATCCTATAGTATGTGAAGTACGGAATGTGATGCATGTTTTGGATTCAAAAATGTGATACTATTTGAAAGCTATAGATTTTTTTCAATCAACCTATCAATTAGGACTTTAGTCGTAATTCAAATAGAAAATGAATAATAATTACTTATTAGATTCAAAGTAAAGCATAATTTATATTGGTGGAAAGCTGAGAATATCCTTTAAAAACCCTTTTCATTTCATCAATTTTGGGTAAAAAAAAAGTCGTCAGCCACATACCCATCATATTGCCACTTTTTGGCCCATCATGATCTTGCACATACCCAAAAATTTAATTAATTAAATGATTAGGATAAAAGATGGAAAAGAATGGGAATAATTATTTAATTAATTAAAGGTTAATGATAGGCTAAAATCAGGTTTGGTTGGGTAAGTTCAGAGTTTAGGTGTCTATAGATGTGAATTAATGAATGAAAAATAAGAGCATCAAAATTTATGCCTATCTTTCAGGAGAAGATAACTTGTGAATATGCAAGACATACATATATAGCTAGATGATTGGACTTACAATTCAAATGTAACATGCCCAACTAAAATTTCCTAAATAAATTAATAATTGGCATTATGAATATAAAAGGCATAAAAATCCCATAGCTATTTTCCAACATAACAATTTCATGTCCATAAATTTTTAAAAATAATAAATCTGAATATATTCATTTTCAAATGTCAATAGTCAATATATAACTTTGACTTGGAATTCAATTGCCACATAGTCAATACAATATTTACATTAATGATACAAGTACATAAAATAGAATTCCATTGTAATTCCTTTGTGATAGCTCACCTCCATTGGTGGATGAGAACATGGTTGAGGTGATTTTCCACCGAACCATGAAGCAATGCTTCCTTGAAATTCTTCAGTGCATCAAAGAATACCTGACCCTGCATGAAACACTTAGCAAGAGATACAGTTGCAAGGTAGAATTTGTGTGTGTCTAACTACATGCATTTCTATCTACTATTAGAACATGCAAGTTCCATGTTAGGTAAATAAAAGAAATAATGGAGAGAGGATAAATATTAAATAGTTTATTCCATAAATAAAAATGACAGCAAAGCTTGGCCAAGCTCGTGCTGCATATAATGTAACTTAATTTAGATTTGGAAAATAAAATCTACACTCTTTGGCACCCATTCCCAAAAGGTAGATTCCATAATAAAGGGGTATCCCTCCCTTCTAGACAATCTACTAGCATCATATTCTAGTGCGCTACAGTGTATCCTAGTACCTTTTGTGTCACTCCATTTCAATATCATCAAACAAGTGGTGGGTGTAGAAAGATGGGAGGCCAAAAAGTGGCCAATTCACTTTTTCAGCCTGAAATAGTGAAAATACGAGTGTGTTTTACTAAAACCACTTGCGTTATGGCTTGGTAATTATCGACCCTGGGCTTGGTCATTATCGAGCCAAAAATGTGACCGTATTATTGTTACCTGATTTTAGCTTTTAGCTGAAATTAGGTAACTTGTTTATTCTTTTGTGTTTTCATTTAAACATTAAAAGATACATCATGTTATGCTAAGTTCATTAATGTGCATAAAGGAGATTGTCAACAAATTGCATTTATTCCAGTTTTGTAATTACATACAAATAGAAGAGAGAACCAACATGTATTGTAAATGTAATCTTTATTGATAATCATGATCATATAATGTACCTCACAAGCCAAGGGACTAGCTATTCTAATGCTTATAAAGAAAAGACTATATGCCTACAACTAACATAAAAGAAAGTTTGCATATAAAATGAAAAGGGACCCATCATTTCCAGGTAGAAAGTTGAATCTCGTTGGCTTGGCCTCGCATCATCTCGATCCTCCCTACTGCTTTGCTTCCTTTTGACAGCCTCCTTGCTACTCCTAGGTTTCCTGCATCTGAAAAACACTGTTGTTAGAGCAATGAAAGGTCCATGATCAAAATATATGCAAAACATCCATAAATGTGTAATCTGATGTCTACAAGCATTAAAATATCAACATACCATAAGTTTCCATGAAAACAAGAAAGGAGTAATTAAACACACCTATGATATGCTTTGTTTATCTAACTAGTTTGTTCCTTGTGTAGATTTAGGACAAGTCTTATTACTATTATGATTTAGCTAATTACAACATGTGGTTTAAATGTGGCTCCCACGAGGGTTGAGTCCAACATCCTGCCCTTTGATGTTTTAAGAGGGATAGGAAATTGAGAAACTTGATCAAATCAATGATAAACATGTATTGTTGATGCATTAAATCAATATGGAATCACACCAGTTGATCAAATTTTATTATCAGATTCAAAAGACACATAATGTGAGCTATCAGGAAAATCACACTCCATATTTTCACAATGAATCAATCAATATGCTTCCATCATGTCAAAAAGAAGGTGTACTTTGCTAGATATGTCTTTCAATCTTCTTAAGTGGATCCCAGATCCATTTTATTAAAAGAAGTAAATGATCTCAAAGATGCATCAAGTTCAATTATGCATCTATTAAAATAGAGAAGGAGATATCAAGTCATGCCTAAAACCATCATGAGGCATATGGGGCAGCAAGAAGGAACAAAGATTATCATGCATTGTTGCATGAAAGACATTGTCCAACTCATCTCACCTCAATCCTATTGGACAACCACACATCACCTAGGATGGTGAGCTTTTAGGTCACCAACATAAGTGACATATGTCTACCCACTAATATTAAAGTGAGGATATGGTGTTATCTTGTTGGAAAAGATCAAAAGGACCTAGATGATTGAGAAGACCAAGTAACAATCCTTTGGGGCGGCAAACAATTGTTAGGGAAACCATGAAGGTTGGGGCAGTCCTAAAGGAAAAATGCATGCTACGTCTCATACAACAAGACAACAAGAATCAATGAGAAATAACCAGATCTTGTGTGACAAGAGAAAGATACAAAGTAAAGCAAAAGAATAGTGATGTTAAGGACAACAAGGTTCAAAAGATGTTGCACTTCAAACAACAATGTCTTCCAATGGAGTAGCCCCTAAGCATGATCACCAAAAGACCTATGTAGAGAAAATGTGTTTCACAAATGATGCCAACATGTGAACCTTTAAAAGCATTTGTAAAGAGACAACAACAATCAAAGTGATGCAAGGTAGTGCACCAATGGAGCTAACAAAATTTCAACAGAATGATCAGCCACAGACATCTGGAGAACACACAAAAGAAATCAAGCAGCCAAAGATAAGGTATTGAACATGTTTTATGTTGTATCCAAGATGAATACCATTCTTTCAATATTGTTTCTTTTCAAATGGTAAAATAGGTTGTTTCCTATCATAAGTCTAAATGTTTCATTTAAAGACCAAGCCAACATGATTAAGAAAGAATCAACAAAAGAGTTCAGCCATTGAATACCAACAAAAGATGCATTGAGTGTAACATAGTAATGCAATGCATCATGTCTTGCATTATTCTTAAATGTTTAATGCCAAATAATGCTACAAGAATCCATGTTGCATTTGGAAAATACAATCACTTTGTCATGATAGCAACCTTTCAATGAACGAATCAATATTCAAGCATGTGTAAACATGATGGGAAATACATAGCTACAACCATGGTCGAGTAAGATGGATGCTTCTAAAATGAAAAAACATTGAACTAAAAATGTAATTGGTAAGCAAATGACAGTCAAGGATAACTATGTTTTGAACTTTAGCAAAGCAATGACATTATTGCAATTGGCAGATATCAACTACTTGATTGTGGGAAACAATCTAAAATTTGTATTCTTAGAGGAAGCATACACACATGCATCACTTAGGTGTGTGACATTATAAGTAAATGCAAATGGGATTCTATCTATACTAGATTTAGAATGTTGAGACAAGTTGTTGATATAGTACATACTATGAGAGAGATGAACTTTGAGAATGCATTTTATTCTTATGAAATTGTCATTGGTGCTCTTCCGAAGGTTATGAAACAAGTATGATTCTTTCCATGCTGAGAGAATTGTAGGAGATGGGATACACAATTTTTTTTGAAGGTGGGAAAATTGGCGATGGCTTGGAATTTCCTCCATGAGATGAAAAGAAAGGAATTGCACCAGATGATGCAACATATACAATCATGATTGGGGCTCTTTGTGAGGCAAATAAACTAGATGAAGTTGTAGAGTTGTTTGAGAAGATGGAACTAATGAGAAAGATGCCATGTGTTTTGCATACAACACATTGATATTAGGATTTGGAGTTGCTGGTAACTTCCTTGAAGCTTATGCTTTACTAGACAGAATGAGAGATAAAGGGTGCATACCAAATGTCATTTCCTATAATTCTCTTTTGACATGCCTTATAAAGAGAGACAAAATCGATGAGGCATGTATGCTTTTCAATGAAATGAGAGAAGATGCAGAACCTAATATTTCTACTTATAATATTCTTATTGTCATTCTATGTAAAAAAGATAAATTTGATGAAGTTCATAAAATCCAGGATGAAGTGACTCGGGCAAATCTGTTCCCCAATTCAATCACAATGAATATAATTATTAATAGACTTTGCAAGGGAAGGTTGAAAAGTATTAACAGTGCAACCACAATGAGGAGAACACAATAAATGCAGTGATCTAAAATGCATTTAAATAGAAAATAGAAGGAATAATAATTGTATTTGAGCACAATGGCTTAGGGAGAAGGCCTTCTAACTGACTATCATGAGGAACATTTTTGAAGTTCAAATTTAAAGGAATGCAAGCCCTCAAGTTAGGGTTTCCTTTAAGAGGGAAATGCAAAAAAAATGAAATAACCAGGTGCATATTAGAGCTCTTTTCAGAGTGTTCAAACTGTGTCAAGATCAGCTCACTTCTTCATGGCTGCACCCTAAAGTGGTGGTTTTCTTCAAAATGACAAAGACCCATTTGGGGTTTTGCAACCAGACTAAAGATTCAGAGGTGATAAAGAACTAGCTTGGGGGTTTTCTTTCATAATATACAAAATGTGTCATGGTGGCCTGGTAAAGTCATTTTCTTTCACAAATCAAGGAACCCACTTGGGGTTTTATTTCAAAATACAGAATACAACAAAGCAATAGAACCCATCTGGGTTATTCTAGTTACAACTTTAGAGAGGTAAAGGACATATTTAATGGAGAGCATTTTATAGAAAATGTCATTTCAAAGCAAAGTTTTATGTTCATGGCCATGGCCCCAAAAATCTTTCTCCTTCACAAAAAGTTAAGAAACCCATCTAGGTTTGTGTGGAAAGTGCAAATACAGAGGAATTGCAGGAGACATTTCATGGAGAGTAGTCTACAAAAAGTGGAAAAAGTGTGCAAAAAACCCTATTCAATTCTTCATGGCCATAGCCAAAAAAGAAGATTTTCTTCACAAATCACAAAATACATTGGGGTTTTTTAAATTGAACTTCAATATAGAGGAAAATAAACATTTTTCTACTTCATTCTTAGTATGAAAACTTGAAATGAGCTCTATTTGCTGAGAAATCAAAAGGTATGGGGTTGATTGGAAGCTTACCTGGGAGATATGTTGCTCATTTTCTTTGTTTAGACAAGCTTTTTGTCACATAAAAAATCCTCTATTCGAGCTTCCAAAGAATCACCAATGGTGGCTAAAACAAAAGAACACCCATAGAGTGAAGAAATGAAACAACAAAATGATCAGGAAAATACTCATGGTCATGACCTTAGCTCATAAAATGGCTTTCAAAAGGTGGAAAAGGTATAGGTTTTGTTAAAAAAACCACAATTACGTATTGTTGTTTTTGGAAACCACAAGAAATATTCCAAGAAAATAGTCAAAAAACCATTTTTTCTATGCACTTCATGAAACCCTTTGGCGGCAGGATGCAACCTCCAGAACCTTTGATGCAAAATGAATGGAATTTTCATTTTTCCCATGTTTTATTTAGGGTTAGAAACCCTATGGAGGCAGATAGGTGTTTTTTTTTTCCTTTTTTCTAAAAAATGCAACATAATTTAATTGCTACGTGGGTTTATGATGAAGTTCAAAGACTTAGGAATTTTTCCTTATGTTCATTTGAAAATCATGTGCCTAGTTTTGAAATATGCTAAGTCCTCCAATGATTGAAACATGTAATGCCTTGAGGACTTCAAAATATGCCTTCCAAGGAGTGTGGAATCCCTTTATGCTCACATAGGCCAAATTATGGGCTTTTTGGTTTGTCTTTGAAAGGAGAGTGTTGACCAACTGCTTGGCTCCCAAATGCAGAAGTGGAGGTGAGTTAGAATTGATCAAATGCCTTGGAGGAGTTTGGTTTTGCTTAATTCTTTTACAAGAATTTAAAGTGTATCATTATTTTTCATTTTTGTAAATTGCAAGACATTATTTAAGTGATTTGTAAATCACTTTTATTTAATAATGTTATTTATTTGATGCAAATATGGATGTAATCCAAAGAGGTGGTCGGGCCTCTTTTTGTATATATTCTATTTTGAAATGTTAAGTAATTTGTTTAAGTGATGTATTACAAATCACTTAATTAGATTATGATTGTTTTGGATGCAAATTAGAGTCTTATGCTTTTTCAAAAGCACTAAAAGTGTGGGTCAAAGCTTTTGAAGACCAATGATGACTGTCAGACATGAGGGAAGTGTGAGAGGTTGTTTTGACTGATTTTGGAGGAAAAGGGGGCTTTTTGGAGGCATTTTTGTCACATTTTTAGTGTGACTATTAACTTGGCTTGACTTTGCTTCACGTGGATGACAGTTTGGAGTGTTTCTAGAAGGTTCTTTTTTGTCTTTTCTACTACATTCAACCAGAACCTTCTAGATGGACTTGTGTGAGGGAGTTGGTTGATTTTTGCTTAAGTAACTTCAATCTTTGTTATTGGAGTTGGTTCTTTCTTTCCAGCAAAGTGATAGCTTGGCTTTGGAGTTATCTTTTCAGCAGGAGTAGTATTGTAACTTAGATACATGTAGTTGTAATGATCGTTGAGTACTTTGAATCAATGAAATTAAACATTTACCTTCTCATTTCATGTTTTATTGTGTGTTGTTAGTGATTGATCATATTATTTGTGAAATTTACCTTTCCTTGTAGTCTTAGCTCATGGTTAACCACTTATTTAGCAAAAAATGCATTGTTACAGGTTATAAGCTGTGTTAGTTTATGCAAGTGTTGTGAATTTTTTTTTTCCTTCTAAGAGTCCTGCTTAAAAACCTCCTTATAAATTACTTATGGAAGAGTGCACGAAAAATGAGTTGTGTGAACAAGGTTTTGTGTCATTATTTTGAATAGGCTATTTTGTAGGTCTTAGTTGTTTTGGTGTATCACCCTTTGAATTTTTTCAGTTAAGTTCATTTTATGCATCTTTTTACCCTTTTCCTCAAGAAATCATTAGTTTAGGTGACATCAAAAGGGGAGCCAACCCATAATCTGGAGGTATGCTTTCACAATAGGATACCCACAACCTGAAAACAATCCCATGTTAGTCCAAATTTGTTGTGTCATTTCACAGCTTGGCAGAAGGCTACAAATTTGGCCAACTAATAGTTTTGGCATGCCCGGTGGGATTGTGAACTGCTTCTCAGTTCATTTTTTATGCATTTTTTTACTATTGTTTGGTGTGTACAATAGTAGTTTCAGCCTTTTGGAGGCAAGTCTTCAACACACCTGGTGACTCCGAAAGAGTAACAGGTTTCAAATAGACAAAGTGCTAGTATGTACTTATTTTCAGAAAACTTAGACTTGGCTTTCTTGCTTTACAAGAAATTTCAATGAATTTCCAACTTCTATAAATGCTCCAAT
This sequence comes from Sequoia sempervirens, assembly GCA_007258455.2. Taxonomy (NCBI): domain Eukaryota; kingdom Viridiplantae; phylum Streptophyta; class Pinopsida; order Cupressales; family Cupressaceae; genus Sequoia; species Sequoia sempervirens. Next base: position 14,408 of record VDFB02014055.1, on the reverse strand, counting down.
ATGTCTACATTTTATGAAGACATGTTCTATCACCCTTAATTTCATGAAAATGTTGCTCATATACCTAATTATCAACCATATAAAAATGAGCATGCAACTGTTTCCAGTCCAAGTACCTTTGCTACAAGAGATTATCAATATTCTCCACATGCTTTCCACCCACCAACCCCTACTCAGTTTGCACATCAAGCTATATATGTCCAACAACAATCTCAAAAAAATCATCATAATTTCAACCAACATGCTTATCCACATGGGTATGTGTAGGATCATCATGGAAAAAAGAGGCCCTTAAGTGGCAAAAAATTCAAAAAAACAGAGTTAGGCAACTTGACATAAAAATTTGAATAAGTTATCTATATTATTTAAAAAATATTTAAGAATAGAATCTATAGCAAATTGAATTTAGTTTCTAAACTACTAGGTTTTTTTTTTTTAAACTATTTGGTGAAAATTTGAAATTTCAATGTAGTAGTACTTAAATTTCGGAGAAAAATAAGAAGTAGGTGTCTTTCGACCCTAACCACAATAAAATGATAATATTTTTTTATAAGATTTTAGATATAAGTAGAGGACTCATGTCCCGATGTGATGCATATTTTTTTGTAATTTTTTCCAAGTAAATAATTAATTATGAATTTTTATTACAACTTTTAAAAAATATAAAAATTGTATGTCCGACCACCTTAACTTGGTCAAAACTTCATGAAATTCATTTTATTTTCTTTAATCCTATAGTATGCAAGTATAGAATGTGATGCATGTTACGATTCAAAAATGTGATACTATTTGAAAGCTATATATGTTTTTCAATCAACCTATCAATTAAGACTTTAGTCGTAATTCAAATAGAAAATGAAGAATAATTATTTATTAAATTCAAAGTAAGCATAATTTATATTGGTGGAAAGTTGAGAATCTCCTTTAAAAACCCTTTTCATTTCATCAATTTTGGGTAAAAAAAGTCGTTAGCCACATACCCTACACATACCCATCATATCGCCACTTTTTGGCTCATCATGATCCTGCACATACCGACATGCCCAATCTCAGAAGGTTAACAACATGAGTATCGATAATATAATTTTTTAGTTTCAAAGACAAATGTTAGAGATTGAAAGACAACAAATAGGAGGTTGACATGCATCAGGAGGAGTTAGCTTACTAGGCATACATTCAAGAGCAGGGGATGGAGGTTCAAAAAATGCAGTTTGAAGAACACGTTGCAAGAGAGATAGCTGCTAATGAGGAGAAAATGATTTTTTTGTCTTATTAGGTGCAAATTAGTTAAGCTCATTCAGATTATCAATTCCAACAAAGGTATGAAACCTAGGTAGCCCCTTCCTTTCCTAGTTTCAGCTCAATTCTTCCTGTAATGTTGAACCATCCTATGAATGAAGAGGTTCCCAAGTACAAGTTACCTATCTTTAGACAAGAAAAACCTTTTGATCCCTTTAGTGAGCCTACCAATGACCCTTGTACCAATAATTTTCCAAGTTGGAAAGTGCCATCTGCTCTACCTTGTGAAGTTCTAGCATTCGCTATAGAAGAGAAGGAGGGGGCCACAAATGTGGACTTGTTGCATTTAGCTATGGAGGAATACAAGCTACATCAACAAAAGGATAAACAAGAAAAGGTTTCTTAGGATGTATCTTCCTTTGTTTTAACTAATGATCCTCCTAATTCAATTGGAATTGATCCAAATGTTTCAATAGTTCAGCTTGGACAAAAGGAGGAGAAAGTGAAAGTGGTTGTTGAAGAAGAGTAGTGTACAACCAGATTGGATATTTTTGAGCATGCTATGGATGAAAAGGCTAATATCAAGCTTTATGAAGAGGTTTGCACTAATATAATTGAACATTTTTGTTCAAAATTGGATGAAAAGGACGCAGATCTGTTAGAGTTTTGCACTCATGTTGAAATTCAACAGGTTCACAAGTTTGAACAAGAAACCTCTTATAAACCTAATTTGCAATGTCTTATATGGTCTAATGAGCTTCCTTTCCACTATACAGAAGACCTGGAAGCTGATATACTAGTTGAAAGTCTATTTCAAGAGGCTACTTCATTGTTTGAATGCTTTCCTTCCTTCTTTGAAGAAGAAAAGCATGTTTTGGAGTGCATTTCTGGGAGTGATAGTATGAATTTTCAAGTTAAACAAGTTGATTTTAAGAGCCTTCCAAGAGCTCAAAGTTTTGATAAGTTATTAGCTACCTTGGTGGAAGGTGATTGTTCATTAACCATGGAGGAAGAATCAACATGGAAAATTATTATGCAAGGTGAAGCCACAAAGTAGGAAAACTATGAGAAGTAGGAAGAAAGAGAAGTAGCCAACAATGGAAGTTCAAAATTTTTTCATTCTAGGGGTTGTCCAATTATATATTTAGCCAGTTTAGAGGCCACTGAATCACCAGAGGTCATGCTTGCACCCAAGTATGAGGATGCAATTAGAGAGGAAGCTGATTTTGGAGTTGCAGTTGAAAGTGATCAGATTCAACTTGCTTATCCAGTCCAGGACAATAATAGGCATGATCATTTTCAAAATGCAAGTGAGTTTATTTGCATATTTCATGAAACATTGCAACAGTCTATTGAATATCTGCATGTGTTTCATGTTCTTTCAAAATTACATAATCATGTAATGCATCAGTTGTTGATCAAGAAGGGTAGTTATTTCACAAAGCCAGTTAATGGTTTTGTTTGACTAGGCCTTGTTGTTGGTTAGAGTAGGTTAGCATAAGTTTTAGTTTAGTTCTAGTTTCATTTCCCTAAGTGTTTTTCAACATAGTTAGGTAGTTTTCATTATGTAGTGTTGGGTTTTCAATAAGTTTCAAGGTGTCCCATGCTGGTATAGTGAGTTACAACAACATACAATGTTGTTTTTAAGTTGTGTTAGCTTTTAGATGACTCAGTTCCTAATGGATAAGCTTCAAGCAGCTGGTCGAGATGTTTTGCAACCAAACATATAGCAGATGTTGCCAAAAATGTTACCTGATTTTAGCTTTCAGCTAAAATCAGGTAACTTATTGTTTATTCTTTTGTGTTTTCATTTAAACATTCAAAGATACATCATGTTCTACTAAGTTCATTAATGTGCATAAAGGAGATTATCAACAGATTGCATTTATTCTAGTTTTGCAATTACATACAAATAGAAGAGAGAACCAACATGTATTGCAAATGTAATCTTTATTGATAATCATGAGCATATAATGTCCCTCACAAGCCAAGTAACTAGCTATTCTAATGCTTATAAAGAAAAGACTATACGCCTACAGATAACAGAAAAGAAAATTTGCATATAAAATGAAAAGGGGCCCATCATTGCCTAGTGGAATGATGCATGTCGTTAGCTTGGCCTCACATTGTCTTGATCCTTCCCACTTCTCTACTTCCATTTGACACCCTCCTCACTGCTCCTAGGTTTCCTGCATCTGAAAAAATAGTGCTATTAGAGCTATGAAAGGTCCATGATCAAAATATATGCAAAACATCCATAAACATGTAATTTGATGTCTACAAGCATTAAAATAGTAGCATACCATAAGTGTCCATGAAAACAAGAAAGGAGTAATCAAAAAAACCTATGATATGCTTTGTTTATCTAACTAGTTTGTTCCTTGTGTAGATTTAGGGCAAGTCAAGATGTTACTATTATGATTTAGCTAATTACAACATGTGGTTTAAATATGGCTCCCATGAGGGTTGAGCCCAACATCCTACCCTTTGATGTTTTAAGAGGGATAGGAAATTGAACAACTTGATCAAATCAATGATAAACATATTATTGATGCATTAAATCAATATGGAATCACACCAGTTGATCAACTTTCATTATCAGATTCAAAAGATGCTACACATAATGTGAGCTGTCAGGACAATCACACTCCAAATTTTCACAATGAATCAATCAATATGCTTCCATCATGTCAAAAAGAAGGTGCACTTTGCTGGATATGTCTTTCAATCTTCTTAAGTGGATCCTAGATCTATTTTATTAAAAGAAGTAAATGATCTTAGAGATGAATCAAGTTCAATTATAGATGCATCATGTTCAATTATGCATCTATTAAAATAGAGAAGGAGATATCAAGGCATGCCTAAAACCATTATGAGGCATATGGGGCAACAAGAAGGAATAAAGATAATCATGCATTGTTGCATGACAGAAACTGTCCAACTCATCTCACCTCAATCCTATTGGACAACCACACATCACCTAGGATGGTGAGATTTTAGGTGACCAACATAAGTGACATATGTCTACCCACTAAGATTAAAGTGAGGATATGGTGTTATCTTGTTGGACAAGATCAAAAGGACCTAGATGATTGAGAAGACCATGTAACAATCCTTTGGGGCGGCAAACAATTGTTAGGGAAACCATGAAGGTTGGGGCAGTCCTAAAGGAAAAATGCATGCTACGTCTCATACTACAAGACAACAAGAATCAATGAGAAATAACCAGATCTTGTGTGACAAGAGAAAGATACAAAGTAAAGCAAAAGAACAGTGATGTTAAGGATAACAAGGTTCAAAATATGATGCACTTCAAACAACAATGCATTCCAATGGAGCAGCCCCTAACCATGATCATCAAAAGAACTATATAAAGAAAATATGTTTCATAAATTATTCCAACATGTGAACCTTTAAAATAATTTGGAAAGAGACAAAAACAATCAAAGTGATGCAAGGTAGTGCACTAATGGAGCTAACACAATTTCATCAGAATGATCAACTACAGACATCTGGAGAACACATAGAAGAAATTGAGAAGCCAGAGATAAATGTACTGAACATGTTTTGTGTTGTATCCAAGATGAATGCCATTCTTTCAATATTGTTTCTTTTCAAATGGTCAAATAGGTTTTTTCCTATCATAAGTCTAAATGTTTCATTTAAATACCAAGCCAACATGATTAAGAAATAATTAAAAAAAGAGTTCACCCCTTGGATACCAACAAAGGATGCATTGAGTGTGACATAGTAATGCAATTATTTTGTGAAGGTGGTAAATTGGAGATGGATTGTCATTTCCTTCATGAGATGAAAAGAAAAGCATTGCACTAGATAATGCAACATATACAATCATGATTGGGGATCTTTACAAGGCAAATAAACTAGATGAAGTTGTAGAGTTGTTTGAGAAGATGGAACTCATGAGAAAGATGCCATGTGTTTTTTATACAACACATTGATATTAGGATTTGGAGTTGCTGGTAAGTTCCTTGAAGCTTATGCTTTACTAGATAGAATGAGAGATAAAGGGTGCATACCAAATTTCATATCCTAGAATTCTCTTATGGAATTCCTTATAAAGAGAGACAAAGTGGATGAGGCTTGTATGCTTTTCAATTAAATGAGAAAAGATGCAAAACCTAATATTTCTACTTATAATATTCTTATTGTCATTCTATGTAAAAAAGATAAATTTCATGAAGTTCACAAAATCTAGGATGAAGTGACCTAGGAAAACTTGTTCCCCAATTCAATCACAGTGAATATAATTATTAATAGACTTTGCAAGGGAAGGTTGAAAAGTCTTAACAGTGCAGCCACATTGAGGAGAACACAATAAATGCAATGATGTAAAATGCATTTAAACAGAAAATAAAAGGAATAGTAACAATATTTGAGCACAATGGCTTAGGGAGAAGGCCTTCTAACTGACTATCATGAGGAAAATTTTTGAAGTTCAAATTCAAATGAATGCAAACCGTCAAGTTAGGGTTTCCTTTTAGAGGAAAATACAAAAGAAATGAAATACCCAAGAGCATATTAGAGCTCTTTTCAGAGTGTTCAAACTTTTTCAAGATCAACTCACTTCTTCATGGCCATAGCCTGAAGAAGTGGTTTTCTTCAAAATGAGAAAGACGCATTTGGGGTTTTGCAATCAGACTGAAGATTCAGAGGTGATAAAGAAATACCTTGGGGTTTTTCTTTCATAATATACAAAATGTGTCATGGCAGCCTAGTAAAGTCATTTTCTTTCACAAATCAAGGAACCCACTTGGGGTTTTATTTCAAAATATAGAATACAACAAAGCAATAGAACCCATCTAGGTTATTCTAGTTACAACTTCAGAGAGGTAAAGGAAAAATTTAATGGAGAGCATTTTATAGAAAATTCCATTTCAAAACTAGGTTTTCTTTTCATGGTCGCGGCCAAAAAAAAGTTCTCCTTCACAAAAAGTCAAGAAACCTATGTGGGTTTGTGTGGAAAGTACAAATAAAAAGGAATTGAAGGAGACATTTGATGGAGAGCAGTCTACAGAAAGTGGAAAAAGTGTGAAAAAAACCTATTTCATTCTTCATGGCCATGGTGAAAAATGAAAATTTTCTTCACAAAATCATGAAATACATTGGGGTTTTTTTAATTCAACTTCAATACAGAGGAAAATAAACAATTTTTTGCTTCATTCTTAGTATGAAAGCTCAAAATGAGCTCTATTTGCTGAGAAATCAGAAGGTATGGGGTCAACTAGAAGCTTACCTAGGAGCTGTGTTGCTCATTTTCTTTGCTTATACAAGCTTTTTTGTCACATAAAAAAACCTCTATTCGAGCTTCCAAAGAATCACCAATGGCAGCTAAAATAGAAGAACACCCACGGAGAGAAGAAATGAAACAACAAAACAATTAGGAAAATACTCATGGTTATGGCCTTAGCTCATAAAATGGCCTTCAAAAGGTGGAAAAGGTACATATTTTGTTCAAAAAACGACAATTCCTTGTTTTGTTCTATGGAAACCACAAGAAATATGCCAAGAAAATAGTCAAAATACCATTTTTCTATGCACTTCATGAAACCCTATGGCGGCAAGATGAACCTCCAAAACCTTCGATGCAAAATGAATGGATTTTGCATTTTTCCCATGTCTTTTGTTTAGGGTTAGAAACCCTATGGAGGCCGATGGGTGTTTTTTCTTCCTTTCTTTTAAAAAATGCAACACAATTTAATTGCTACATGGGTTTATGATGAAGTTAAAAGACTTAGGCATTTTGCCTTATGTTCATTTGAAAATCATGTGGCTAGTTTTGAAATATGCTAAGTCCTCCAATGTTTGAAACATGTAATGCCTTGAGGACTTCAAAATATGCCTTCCAAGGAGTGTGGAATCCCTTTATTCTCACATAGGCCAAGTTATGGGCATTTTTTATTGTCCTTGAAAGGAGGGTGTTGACCAAGTGCTTGGCTCCCAAATGCAGAAGTGGAGGTGACTTTGAATTGATCAAATGCCTTGGAGGGGTTTGGTTTTGCTTAATGATTTTACAAGCATTTAAAGTGTATCATTATTTTTCATTTTTGTCAATTGCAAGACATTATTTAAGTCATTTGTAGATCATTTTTATTTAATGTTATTTATTTGATGCAAATATTGATGTAATCTAAAGAGGTGGTGGGGCCTCTTTTTGCATTATGTTTTGAAATGTAAAGTAATTTGTTTAAGTGATGTATTATATATCACTTAATTAGATTATTATTATTTTGGATGCAAATTAGAGTCTTGTGCTTTTGCAAAAGCACTAAAAGTGTAGGTCAAGGCTTTTGAAGACCGATGATTACTGACAGACATGAGGGAAGTGTGAGAGGTTGTTTTGAATTATTTTGGAGGAAAAGGGGGCTTTTTGGAGGAATTTTTGTCACATTTTTGGTGTGACTGTTGACTTGGCTTGACTTGCTTCATGTGGAGGACAATTTGGAGTGCTTCTAGGAGGCTCTTTTTTTCCTTTTCTATTGCATCTAACCAGAACCTTCTAGACTGACTTGTGTGAGGGAGTTGGTTAATTTTTTCTTAAGTAACTTCAATCTTTGTTATTGGAGTTGGTTCTTTCTTTCCAACAGAGTGATAGCTTGGCTTTGGAGTTATATTTTCAGCAAGAGCAATATTGTAACTTAGATGGACTTATAATGACAGTTGAGTACTTTGAATCAATGGAATTTAACATTTACCTTCTCATTTCATGTTTTATTGTGTGTTGTTAGTGATTGCAAATTATTTGTGAAATTTACCTTTCCTTGTAGTCTTGTCTCATGGTTAAGCACCTATTTAGAAGAGAATGCATTGTTACAGGTTATTAGCTATGTTAGTTGATGCAAGTGTTGTTAGTTGTTAATTTTTTTTCCTTCTAAGAGTCCTACTTAAAAACCTCCTTATAAATTACTTATGCAAGAGCGCATGGAAAATGAGCTTTGTGAACAAGGTTTTGTGTCATTGTTTTGAATAGGTTGTTTTGGTGTATCACCCTTTGAAGTTTTTCAACTAAGCTCATTTTATGCATCTTTTTACCCTTTTCCTCAAGAAATCATTAGTTTAGGTGACATAAAAAGGGGAGCCAACCCATAATCTAGAGGTCTACTTTCACAATAGGATACCCACAAATTGAAAGCAGTCCCATTTTATTCCAAATTTGCTAAGTCATTTCATAGCTTGGTAGAAGGGTGCACATTTTTCCAACTAACAGTTATAATGTGATCAAGCTATAACGCACTTGTATTATTGTTTGAATTTCAAAAAGTGTGTGCTTTTGAATAAAAAAGTGCACATTTTTTTAATTCAAAATTGCATCACCATAATCCGAGTGTTTTATAATGTGCTCGCATTTTGGTGCACATTGAGTTTTTTTCTTCTATTTTTTTTTTCTCTTTCTTCTTGTTATCTTTCAGGGAAACTATATACATGAAATAAACCTTTACTTTCTTATACTTTAAGTTATATTTTATGTATATAGTCTTAGGATGTTTGAGAGTGGTTTCAAATTTCTAAGAGTTATAATGCAAATTCTAGTTTTTGGAAGATCTCACAAATTTTAGACTTAGTCAAATTTCAGTAATCAACAAGTTGTATCATCTTTCTCTCTCTATCTCACTCATTTTTTATCCCTTATGCTCTAGACCTCTCTCTCACACTCTCTCCTTCCCTCTATACTTCTATCTATGTAACCTCTCTCTCTCCCTCCATCCCTCCCTCCTTCCCTCCCCTCCTTCCCTCTCTAAATTTCTCCCCCCCTCTCTCTCTCTTCCTTCCTCCCATCCACCTTCCCTCTCTACTTCACTCTATCTAACCTATCCCTCTCTACATCTCTCTCCCTCCCTCCTCTCTCTCTCTCAATCTCCACCTTACTACTTTCCTCTCTCTCTCTCTCTCATCCTTCATCCCAACCACCTTCCCTCTCTACTTCTCTCTATCTAACCTATCCCTCTTTTCCTATCTCTCACCCTCCCTCTTCTCTCTCTCAATCACCTTCTTCCTTCCCCTCATCTCTCTCTATTCTTTCTTTTATTGTACCTCTCTTTCTCCTCTATCCCTCCCTCCTCTCTCTCTAGTTCTCTTATTCTCCTCCTCCTTCTCTATATTCTGTCTCTCTCCCTCCCTATCCTCCTCTCTTCTCACTCCTCCTTCCTCCTCCCCCCTCATCTCCTTCCCAATATTTCATTCTACTCCTCTCTCCCCCACTCATCTCTTATTCCTCCAACCCAACCTTTCCCTTTGTGTTTCTCTCTCTCACACACTCTCTCCCTCACCATATCTATCTCTCTCTCTCTACTCCTTCTCTATCTCTCATTCCCTATATACTTCTCTATATCTCCCTCTCCCTCCCTCCTCTCTCTCACCCTCTCTCTCAATCTCCTCACCATCATCCTCTCCCTCTCCTTCCCTATATACTTCACTTTATCTCACCATTATCTCTCACTCCCTCCCTCCTTCCCTATTCTTTCTCTCTCTCTCTCTCTCTATATATATATATATCACCTCTATCTATTTCCTCCTCCCACCCACCTTCCCTCTCTACTTATCTCTATCTAACATATCCCTCTCTACCTCACTCTATCTCCCTCCCTCATCTCTCTCAATCTCTCCACCTTCCTCCTTCCCCCTTCTCTCCCTCTCTCATTCTCTATCTCTCTTCCCTACCTCATCTCTCTATATCACCTTTCTCTCTATCACCTATCTCTCCCTCCTTGTCTCTCCCTCTCTCTATATATATCTCTACTTCTCCCTCCCTCCTCCCCATCTATATATCTCATTTTCTATATATACTTATCTCTATCTCTTTCTCTCAATCTCTACATCTCCCTCCATCCTTCTCTCTCTCTCCCTCTCTCTCAATCTCCCAATTGTCCTCCTCTCTCTACTCTCTATCTCTCCATCCCCATATACTTCTCTCTATCTCCCTCTCTCCATATCTACCTCTCCCTCCCCCCTTCCCTCTCCCTTCCTCTCTCCCATCTTTCTCTCTCTCACTCTCTCCTTCCCTCTTTAATCTCTATCGAGCACAATTTTCTCTCTCTATCTCGCTCCCTCCCTCCTCTCTCTATCCCACCTCTCTCTCTCTCTCTCTCCCTCCCTCCCTCCCTCCCTCTTTCCCTCTATAATATTCTCTATCTCCCCATTTTTCCCACCCACCTTCCCTCTCTACTTCTCTCTATCTAAACTATCCCTCTCTACCTCTCTCTCTCCCTCCCTCCTCTCTCAATCTCTCTACTTCTATCTCTATCACATCTCTCTCCTTCCCTCTCTACTTCTCCCTCTCTCCCCCTCTCACTCTCTCTCAATCTCCAAAATCCTATATAGAATATCATAAATCCTAATCCCTATACCCTAAACCCTACACAATCAACCTTATAAACTAAACCTTGAACATTATCCCTCAACCATAAACTTAAACCCTAAGCCCTACATTCAATCATGTACCCTAAACCCTCAACCCTCTGTCATATCTCTCCTTCCTTATATACTTCTCTCTATCTCTCCTTCTCTCCATCTCTACATCTCCCTTCCTCCTTCCCTCTCTCCCCCTCTCTCTCAATATCCCAACCTTATATCTTTATTTTTATCTCTCTCTCCATGTCTACCTATCCCTCCCTCATTCCCTCTCTTTCTATCTCTCTCTTCCTCTCTCCCTCTCTCTCCATCTCTCTTGATCTCCCAACCTTACTCCTTCCCTCTAGATTTATCTCTCTCTCCCTTACCTATCTTTCTCTCACTCCATCCTTCCTTATCTACTCTCTATCTCACCATTATCTCTCCCTCTCTCTATTTAGGATTTAGGATTTAGGGTTTAGGATTTAAGCTTTAGGGTTTAGGGTTTAAGCTTTAGGTTTTAGGATTTATGGTTTATGGATTAGGATTTAGGTCCAACCCCCCCCTCCTACTCCCTATCTCCCCCTCTCTCTCAGGTCTATCCTTCCTTCTATCCCTCCCACCCCCTCTCTCTCAAATATATCTCTCACTCCCTCTATCTCTCTCTCTCTCTCAAGTATCTCCCTCCCACCCTAACTAGAGAAATCTCTCTCCTCTCTCTCTCTCTCTCAAGTCTCCCTCTCTCAATTCTCTCCCTCCCACCCTAACTAGAGAACTCTCTCTCTCTCTCTCTCAGTTCTATCCATTCTACCCCCTAACCCTCTCTCAAGTATCTCCCTCCCACCCTAACTAGATAAATCTCTCTCTCTCTCTCATGTCTCTCACTCCCACCCCTTCCCCTCTCTCAAGTCTCTCCCTCACCCCTAGCACAGAAGACTCTCTCTCTCTTAGGTCTCTCCCTCTCACCCCTCCTGCTCTCAAGTCTCTCCCTCCTACCCTAACTAGAGAACTCTCTCTCTCTCTCCAAGTCTCTCTCACTCTCCCTCTCTTTCCTATATCTCAGGTCTCTCCCTCACACCCCCTCACCCTCTCTTAGGTCTCTCTCCCACCCCCTCTCCCTCCCTTCCCCCCCACTCTCTCTCTTAGGTATCTCCCTCCCACCCCTCCCCCTCTCTCAAGTCTCTCTATCCCACCCTAACTAGAGTACTCTCTCTCTCTCTCTCCAAGTCTCTTTCCCCCTCTCTTTCCCTCTCTCTCAGGTCTCTCCCTCCCTCTTAGGTCTATCTCTTAGGTCTATGTAAATAATTGGGAGACCTCATTTCTTGGACCCATTTTTTCAAACAGGCTAAGTTAGGTTGCCAATTTCATGAATTGGTAAGCTAATGGGCCTAGTAACTTGCCAATTCAATGAAATTGGCAATGTAGTGGAATGTTTGAAAAAATGGGTCCAAGAAATGGGGTTTCCCCATGATGTAAATCACCGAGAGACCCAATTTCTTGGACCCATTTTTTCAAATAGACCAAGTTAAACCCTCAACCCTTAATCCCTCAACCCTTAACCCTTAAACCCTAAACCCTCAACTCCTATACCCTCTACCCTATACATTGAACCCTCAACCCTAATCCCTCAACCCTATACCCTCAATCCAATACCCTAAACCATCAACCCTATACCCTCAATTCTCAACCCTCATATATCTATGTCCCTCCCTCCTCTTCTCTCTTTCTCTATATCTCACTTCTCCCTCCATCTCTCCATCCATCCATCCATCCCTCCCTACCATAATCCCTTAACCCTAAACTCTCAACCCTTAAACCCTTAAACACTCAAAACTAAACCCTCAACCCTCAGCCCTTAAACCCTCTACCCTCATCCCTAAAACCCTCTACCTCTACCCTCAACCCAATACTCTCTACCCTCAACCATAATCCCTCAACCCTTAAAACCTTAAACCCAAGAAAACTCTCTACCCTAATCCCTAAACCCTCAATAGGGAGTGGGAGAGAGAGGGAGTGATGGAGAGGTAGTGGGAGGGAGATAGAGAGAGATAGATAGATGGAGTGAGAGAGAGTGGTAGGAATTGATTGACCAAGAGGTACGTAGAAAGAGGGAGAGGGTAGGAGAGAGGGAGGAAGAGAGAGGTGAGATGTATAGATAGAGAGAAAGGGATGGGGGTTGAGGGATTAGGGTGGAGAGGACCCTAGAGTTGATGACTTAGAGTATTGGGTTGAGGGTAGAGGGTATTGGGTTGAGGATAGAGGGTAGAAGATTTAAGGGTTTAGGGTTGAGGGTAGAGGATTTAGGGTATAGATTTGAGGGTAAATGGTTGAAGGATTAGGTTGAGGGTCCAATGTATAGGGTAGAGGGAATAGGGGTTGAGGGTTAAGGGTTTAAGGGTTGAGGGTTGAGGGATTAAGGGTTGAGGATTGAGAATTGAGGGTTGAGGGTTTAATGTATAGGGTAGAGGGTTTAAGGGTTGAGGGTAGATGATTGAGGGTATAGGGTTGAGGGATTAGGGTTGTGGGTCTAATGTATATGGTAGAGGGTATAGGGGTTGAGGTCTAATGTATATGGTAGAGGGTATAGGGGTTGAGGGATTAGGGCTTCTAAGGTTGAGGGTTGAGGGAAGAGGGTTGGAGGGTGAGGGCTTAGGGTTTAGGTATAGCCTGGAGGGTATACGTTGAAGGATTAGGCCTGGAAAATCCAACATATAGGGTAGAGGGTAAGGGCGGGTTGAGGGTTAAGGTTTAAGGGTTGAGGGTTGAGGATTAAGGGATGGAGAATGAGAATTGAGGGTTGAGGGGTTTAATGTATAGGTAGAGGGTTTACCGGGTTTAGGCCATGGGTTGCCGAGGGCTTAAGGTTCGTGGCAAAGGGTTGAGGGTATAGGGCTGAGGATCAGGGCTGAGGGTCCATTGTATAGGGCTGAGGGCTGAGAACTGAGGTCATGGGTTTAATGTATAGGCAGAGTGTAAAGGGCTTAAGGGTCTAGAGCTTGGCACCTGAGGGTAGATGATTAAGGCATAGGCTGAGGGATTAGGCTGAGGGTCCAGCATAGGTTAGGAGGATAGGGGTTGAGGGATTAGGGTTTGAGGGTTGAGGGTTGAGGGTTGAGGGTAGAGGGTAGAGGGTAGAGGGTTTAAGGGTTGAGGGATTAAGAGTTGAGAGTTGAGTGATTATGTTAGAGAGTTTACTTGGGTAGAGAGTTTACATCACCGGAAGACCCCATTTCTTCGACCCATTTTTTCAAACAAGCCACTACATTTCCAATTTCACCGAACTGGAAAACCAGTGCACCCACTAGCTTGCCAATTCAGTGAAATTGGCAACCTAACTTGGCTTTCTTGAAAAAATGGGTCCAATAAATGGGGTCTCCTAGTGATTTACATCACCAGGAGAACCCATTTGTTGGACCCATTTTTTCAAACAAACCAATTTCTTGGTGAAATTGGCAACCTAACTTGGCCTGTTTGAAAATATGGGTCCAAGATATGGGGTCTCCCAGTGATGTAAATCACTAGGAGACCCCATTTCTTGGACCCATTTTTTCAAACAAGCCACTACATTGCCAATTTCACCGAATTGTGAAGCTAGTGTGCCCACTAGCTTGTCAATTTCACCAAATTGGAAAGCTAGTGGGCCCACTAGCTTGCCAATTCAATGAAATTGGAAATGTAGTGGCATGTTTGAAAAAATGGATCCAAGAAATGTGGTGAGAGACCACAATTCATAGACCCATTGTATGAAACAATCCAAGTTAGGTAAGGTTGCCAATTTCATCGAATTGGCAAGCTAATGGGTGCACTAGCTTGCAAATTCG
>VDFB02014054.1:0-37365 GCA_007258455.2 Sequoia sempervirens | reverse complement strand
ATTTGCACAATTATTCTATCACACAGGATCATGATTAGAACCCATTGCTATATGTTGGGGATATTTAGTTTAGAGCATTTATGTCTTGGGTATAGAATGAGATTAATTGGGGTGAGGAGAACAATGCTTATAAAAAAATGGAATCGAACATCCCCTAGCCATCAAGGCTAAGTCAAGCAACCCAAGGGATATTCACAGAGAATGGCTCAGGATACTTCTTAGACCAAGATATGCTAATAGAATCATGCCCTAGATTGAAGTTGTCTACATTGAATATGAGGTCAAAGAAGCAGCAAAAGAGGAGCTTGTAAGAGGACACCTGTCCCAATGATGGAATAGTTTAGCAGATGAGCTAAAACAAGTCAAGCCCCATTCTATTCACAATTATGTTGCAACATTGAAGTGAATTGACAGGTATATTCAGATTGGTAGAACAAAGGGGAGATTTTGGCTTCCCCTAACTTTCCAGCCACCCATTCTCATGTGGCTAGTACCAAACTACAGATTCTACCAATATGATATTGCTACATAAAGGAAAAGGTGGAAAAATTTTGATAGATTGAGAGGATTTTATTGGGACGCAGACTCACGCTCTGCTAAGACAAATGTTGGCTAGCTAGCAGTTGCAAACTTTAGAGCTTTGACCAAACAAAAGAACAACCCTTCCACTACTAGAGGACCAATAAGACGTTAGGTTGGGGGGGAATGACGAGCCTAGTTTTTGGTCAAATTTTGGGTAGATCTATCATCCTTTTGCTGGTAGTGTCATGAACTATAGTAGTTAAATGTTAATGTTTGCATAATGTTTCCCTCAAACCATTGACATTGTGTTTAATCCTATCTCTATGAATTTTTAATGACATTGGCATATTATGTGGATTATCTATATTGATTTTACGTATGGTTGATGAATGTTCTTTAAGGTGGTTATAGATATGCAATTATTATGCATACTGACACTTCTATGCAGGACACAATTTGTGGATGCTAAGTTGAGAAAGGAAACCAACAAATGGTCATGCAGGGGAATCATTCAAAGGAGTCAACTGAAGGAAAAAGATAGCTAATTCCCCATCATAGTCAATTGTAACCACCCTGTATTTATGGCATTGAGTAATCACGGGCATTACTGCAGTGTTGAGTCCATGTTTGGGCATGCATGTCTGACTGGATTCCCTACAGACGTAACCGCTCTGCCGCTCTTTTCCTCGTTTTCCCTAATTGGAATCCTCTTAGTTAGTGAGAGTTGACTGCCCTGTTTAGTTGGTAGTATAAATAAGGATTTGAATCTTCTTCTTGGAGGTTCTTAGTTCTTGATTTTTGTTGTTAAAAATGATATTGATGATGTATTAAGCATTCTCCATTTTTCAATACAGCCATGTTGCTACTCTGTTTACACATTTTTCAATGAATGACATGATAGTTTGAATTTAAGCATTTGAGTTTGTATTAGTCTTAGGGGGTACTCATCGAAGGGGGCCCACTTGGTGAGTAGTCCATTCTTTAGATTAATCAATTTAGTTATCATTTCTTGTTCTGTACTTAGTTCAAAATATGGCATCGACTGTTTCTGCAACCACTAGAACTCTATTTTGTGTATGTTCTTGTAGCCAAAGTAGATAGAGTAGTTTCCTATCTATTTGCCCAAATCTTTATTCTTGCTTTGCATTTCAAGCTGTTGGTTGATGTTCAAAATTTTCTTTATTTCCTTTCAGCAATTTTCTTTCAGTATTGTGTTTCTTAGTTGTAGGATGCAATGACTACTTGAGCCCCTAGTGCACATACAATGCTAACCCATTTCAAGTTCACATCCCTGGGTTGACAAGTTAAATGCACTTTCATGATGATTGAATGGCTATTCAAGTTAGATGTCCAGTCTCTAAATCAAGGCTGTAAAGGCTTAGTTTTGAGATCATTGTAGGAGGCCGACAATGAGATCATAGATTAGTTAGTTGATTTTGTTACAAACTCCCAGTAGTTAGTAGTTTTTTAGTCAATCAAAGACATGTTTTGATTAAAGGGGAAAAATAGGTTTTGAATAGACCTGAAACCATTTACAACAGGTTTTGAATGGACCCAAAACCCAAACAAAGAAGAATAAACTACACAAGGAATCAGTAAAGACAACCAACAGTGAACCAAAAATAGATCAAAAGAGAAACAACATGACTACCCAAAACAACTCAAAACAAAAGGTTTTGATGGGAACCTTAAACCCAAAGTAACCAGGAATTACAAAGGAACTTGAATTCAAGAACTACCTGAGACATTCAAGCAACCATTAGCCTGAATTAGCTAGATTGCAGCATACCCCTTACTAGTACTAACTAGCAACGAACAACTAGAGAAAATTAGGGAACCATCAGTAAGAACCATCTAGACAGTAGTACACCCCTTGACAGTACCATCCAACAAAACCAAACTCTCCACCTCAATAGGAGAGTTTGGAATCAGAGAGAAACACTAAAGATTCTCGGCATAAACACCACACTAGTCAACTCGCAACACCAACCCAACCTCCACCTCAATAGGAAGGGGCTCCCTTCTATAGGATAGGAAGAAGTGAAGCCAAAAACCATAGAAAATAGATCTTCCCACCTGATCCATAGCCCACCTCTTCACCTCAATAGACGAGGGCTTCACCTCCAAAGAAGCAGTTTCCACCTCCAAAGAAGACCATAGTTGAAAAAACTGAAAGGAAGCATCTACACCCATAGTAGAGAGCACCAAAACCTCCTTTGGAAAAGAGTAAGATTGGAGCAAAGATGGAAAAATAGAGCACTCCTCCACGAACAGCACAATCCCAACCTAGATCACAGCCATGAGGACCCAAAATTCCAACAAAAAACCAACCAGTTGATCCAAAACAGCCCAAGAAAAGACAACCTAGCTAAGCCACAACCACAAAAGAGGAAACTCACCACTCAGAGCCAAAAAATCTCCAACCTAAAAAAAGAGAAGAAGTACCCAAGTGGGGAGGAACAAAGAACACAATAAACAAAACTACCAACCCAAGAGAATCTTTGCAGCCACCAAGACCAGTAGCCACATCAACCAATCAAGAAAAAAAAATAACAAAAATACAAAGGGAACCAAAAAAAGGATAGGGAAAGGAAATCCTACAAGCAGAGAGAGTAGAGAGCCGACAAGATAGTGAATAACAACCTCCAACCCTACATGCCAGTCAAGGTTTGAAACATGCCAAAAACTAACTACAAATAGCTCCACCAGAGGAAAACTGACAACCACGACCCCAAACAAAGGAAACACCCTCGCAAAGGCAGAAACCTAGACCAAAGAAAATACTAAGGGTCCAAAAAGAGGAGGGGAAGGGCAAGGAAAACCTCTCAATAGAGAGAGCAGAAAGTCGGTAAGACAGTGAAAAACAACCTCCAACCCTACACAACTCCACCAGAGGCAGATCAACAACCATAACCCAAACAACAAAACCACCCTCATAGAGGCAAAAGAACCTTATAAAATCCAGAGAGAGCTAGGAAAGTCAATAGAAGGTGAAAGAGGAGAGGAGGCACCACAATACAAAACCACTTCCAACCCTACTTTCCAGTTAGAGTCTGAGATAAGGCCACCAAACTCCACCAACAAGCCCCCAACAAGAACACCCAACACCATAACTGGAACCACACAAGTAGGGACAAGAGACCCTTGCATAAAGTACATTCTCCACCCAGCAGGCAGCCTAAACCACTTGGAAGAATGCAATCCAAACCAAATCCAAAGCCACATGGAAGGAAGGCCATCAAAAAACACACTCCATGAGTAGCGACAAGAAAAATGAGAGACACACCAGTCAGAAAATAGCCCATCGACAACTCTCTCCACAACCTCATCTTTCAAAATAGAGGCACGGACCAGAAGGAAAGCCTCCTCCAACCACAAACAACACAAGGTGCCTTGAGAACACACCAAAGAAAGCCCTCTGTAATGAAGCTTTAGATAAATTCCAACCACCACAAAGTGAACACCCACAATCGTGACCAGAGCACAAGGAAAAAGATTCCCAGGCAGAACACATTGTCCATCCACCTCACCATCATCCTTTGCATCCTCCGCATGATCAAAGGATTCAAAAATACCACTCTTGCCCAACCTACTCCACCCTCCACTCAATGCCTCCATTTTTTTTCCTCCAACTATGAGTTGATAAAAGACATGTTACAATGAAGTTATGGAATAAAATCTGAAGAAGGATTTTGTTTGATATCTAGTGTTGTATAATGAATGGTGTTGTATGACTCATGGATGTATGAGAATTTGAATTAGATCTATTTTTTAGTCATGTGAAGTATTTTTCTGAGCTAGCACTTACGTACTATTCATCACATCATTTACATTTTAGTTATTTATATTTTTTCATTAATTTTGTTTTCTTTATCTTGTATGTGTATTAAGAGTGAATGGTTTATGGTTAAGTTAGAAGTTGTTTTTTTTCATGAACAGAGATAGAAAATAGTTCTCCAAAGATTAGGATTGCTTATCTTATCATTTTAAATAGTTTTAGATTCATTTCGCATTCGCTGATTTTTAGCAAACACTTACAACTTATGCTGCAGGTACTCGTAGCCACTAAGTTTTGTAATTGTTTTCACTATTTTTACAATTCTACTAGTTTTGGAAAAGTATAATAGTTTGAATAAGTTAGAGGAAAGTATATGAAGACACATATAGTGGAGTGTCATCATAATTTTATGCACCTTGGTCGATAATTTAATGTAGGCCTGCAATGTCAAGAGGACTATTCAGTTTGGTACACCCCTAAATTGTGTAAAAATTACCAAGTCCATAACACATTAGTTTTCCTCTAAACTCAATATCTTATGATAAATTGGTTTAGCCATGTAGTGGTCACCACACACTCCATTGTGCATTTCTTGCAGAAATTCCAATGCCTATTTTCCATCAACACACTTGAGCAATACATCGTCTGGGATTCTCCACCAACGCTCATTGTCAATGATCAATACTTAATATCTTGTAACTTCAAATTTATTTTCTCATTGTTATCCATACCTTCTAGGAATTACATGGTTTTCAAATATTGAATAATTCTTCTATACCAACCACAAGTCCACATATCACAGATAGGTGCAACATCAAGACTCTCAACTTGATTTATTTGACTTGCTTCCAAGTTTTTTTCAGCCATTAGCTTAGCTAGACCTTTTCCTCTCACCAAATTGGTAATTTGGACATCAATGTCGAGATCTTGGATCCTATTGATCCATCTACACCTTCTACCAGTAGTCTCCTATTGAGTGAAGATATCCTTCACCACAACACTTGGCATAAAAGGTATGACTATAGCTCCCATTAAGTCTTGAAATTCTTCATAGCCTTGACCAAAGCATAGGCCTGCCTCTCATTCATGTCATATTTAAGTTCTACGGTATGCAGAGGCCTACTAAAGAATGAAATAGATTGTTCAATTCCCTCATCATTTTTTTTGCAACAATACAACATCAATAGTATAGAAAGAAGAAAAAGAAAAGATATGCATAGGCTTAGAAAAATTTGGAGATTTTAGCACTGGAGCCTATTTGATAGCTTTCTTTATGCTTTTGAATGCTTGACTAGGTTCCTCACTCCAAACCACTTTTTCTCCTTTCTTCAACGTCTTATAAATAGGCCTTGTAATCTCAACAAAAATAGTGACAAACCTTCTCAAAAAGTTGATCTGACCAAAAAATGATTGGATTTCTTTGGCATTTTTTGGTTGTGAAATTTTTTCAATTGTTGCCACTCTTTTAAGATCAATCCTAATTCAATATTTAGACACAATATTCCCAAGTAGCTTACCTTCCTTTAATCCAAACACACACTTTTTGAATTCAATAAAATCTCATACTCCAATGCTTTCTTGAACACTTTCTCTAGATGTATACAGTAATCTTCTTCCTTTTTGTTGTATGCAGTAAGGTGATCTTGATGCACAACTAAAAATATGTTTATGAAGTCAGAAAATGCCACATCCATGGCTCTCTGAAAAGTATCCACTGCATTTTTTAATCCAAATGGTATCCTCACATAGACATAAGTCCCTGTCCCCCATGGTGTTGTGAACGTTGTTTTGTACTGCTCAGATTCTTTGACTACTAGTTGATTTTAACCTAAGAACACATCCATCATAGATAAAAACTCACATCTAGTTACTTTTTGTAACATGGCTTCCATGTTTGGAAAAGGATAATTATCCTTTAATGATGACACATTCGAGTTCCTAAAATCAACACAAAGCCTTATGTCACCATTTTTCTTCCTGACAAGGACCAAATTTGAAACCCACGTTGAATTCCTGATAGGCTTAATAATCCCAACATCCCTTAATTTCATGAGTTCTTCCTACATCTTTGGTTGTAGTGTAGGATTTATTGGTCTTTGCTTTTGCTTGCAGGGCTTGGTATCTAGTTTCAAAGGTATTTCATGTTGAAATAACTCTTCTCTATATGAATTTAGGTCATCATAAGACCATGCAAATACATGTCTATACTTTCTCAACAAAGCAATTATAATTGTTCTTACCTGAGGCTTCATCTTCTTCCTAATGTAAACCTTTTTTGGAGCATTCTCTATTCCAAGATTGATCTCCTTCAAATCCTCTTTGTGAGTAGATGTTTTCTTAGCATTACTTCTATCAGGGCCATCAAACACCCTTTGCAATGCTACCAGCCCCTTGGGAATCTTGTTAGTCTTCAACTAGATAATCTCATTCCCAAATACAGTTTCCTTTCCATCCACTTCCTCTACAAAGGCTCCAAAATAAATTTCTTGACCTTCATACTCATCTATACATTGCAAGAATCTCAAGATATCATCATCATCATTAAACACCTGCAAATTCTTAATGTTATCTAGAACGGAAGGTCTGACTTGCACTTCAACTTTTGAAATGCATGTCATTTGGTAGGAGAGCAATATTATCAAGTAGATTTGTCACTCTGTTATTACTCCTATCCAACCAATCAATGCCAAATGCATTAAATTGTTCAAGTGAATCCCAGACAACATTTCTATACTATCTTAGTCTATTTTTTTTATGCATACTTTCTCTAACCTGAGAAACAACAAGTTTTGAGTCTCCAATGACTCTTAACTTCTTAATACCATGTTTCTTAGCTAGCTTTAACCCCAATAGTAAGGCTGCATACTCAGCTACATTGTTTGTGCATGCAAACACTAATTGAAATGAAAACTTGAAAGTCTTATCACTAGAAGAAATAAGTATGACCCTTGCACCAACTCCTTCCTTTGAACAAGCTCCATCAAAACGCATATTCCATATATCATCATTGTTAACCTGTTGTGTTACTTCTTTCTCTAGAGGTGCAGGTTGTTTTTCTTCCTCTTCTTGTAACTCTTCAATCTTTAAGTTGTCCATTCCAATTTCTACAAAATGGATTCTATTTGCTTCTCCCAAAAATTCAATGATATGTGGAGCTCTTGGCTCCCTCACAAGTTTAATGTCCTTTCCTTCAATAGGAAAAGTTGCAAAGGATATATCGCATTGCATGCTACCTCCCATGGAGGCACTCCATTTCCTAGATAGTAACATACCATAATTGGGTGGAATATCCACCACAAATATGCTCATGACAAACTCCTTATCAAGGAAAGCAGCTAATCTGTATGGAACATCTTTGATGACCCCAATGGCTGGGATTTCTCTTGAGTCCATGGCATAACATTTTCCATACACACAATTTACTTTCAGTCCCTTTTCTTTCATTATCTCCACAAGAATGATATTGGATGATTCTCCTAAATAAATCATACAATTCTTTAGGATTTTACCATCAACAATAAGAGTTCCATAAAATGGATCAATATTGTATGGACAAGAAGTGATAGTGTTGCCCAAATAAATCTGAGGGATCTCACCAATGTCTCCCTCCATTATGATTTCACTAACTTGATTTCCACTCACTTGAGGCTGAGTAGTCACCTTTTTTGGAAGAATGAAGAAGAATGACTATCTCTATAGCTTTGTGTTGTCATTGATGTCACCATGTTGTGGCTACAAGTCTATGTATGTGTCTGATCTGGTATTTTGGTCCGGTATCTAAACCAATATTCAAGTTGAACTCTCTGGTATTCTTGTATGCATTCCTCCATAGTTGAAAGTTGCTACTTGTGGTTTTGGGAAATTGCTTATAGTTATTGAAGGCATGCACATTCTAAATATTATGTGCTCTGGTGCTCATATGGCATAGTGGCATTCAATAGAATGATTGGATTTTTTCATTGAAGCCTATCCTAACTGACTTCTTGGATCAATTGTGATATGGTGGATAAATTTTGCTATGCGGATTTATGTGTTACCTATCTTAGGTCTATGTCGACATGATGTAGTGTGTTGGATGTTTGAAATGCTTTTTGGAAATATTTGTGAATACTTGGAGCCGACACTTAGTATTTTTAGTAAATGTGAAATGTGTCTAATTAGACCGACCTAATTGATGCTTGTAGTTAGATTGAGTATATATATGTATGTGGTGAACAAGTTTTAGAAGATGAATTATGGTATAGAGTGTGTGTGATCAATGAGGCAGCAGTAAATGTGAAAGTGAGTGAAAATAATGAAGTGTGTTAAGTCAGGGTATTGAGCATCACTCGAACTACATTAGCACTTGTTAGGAGCATTATTCTTAGTTCTTTTTGGTTGTGAAGCCTAATTTTGTTATGTAACTCTTTTTGTAGGAAGTGAGCCTCCCTATAAGCAATGATCTTTTATATTTAGACAGTGAGTCCTTTCGGGGTAGTGAGCCCTTGGTAGTGAGCCTTATTTATTCAGTTCTAGAACTTCTTATATTGTGAGTTAATCCTCACCTTGGTTTTTCCCTCAGATTTTCCACGTAAAATCTAGTGATGAATGTGTTATCTTACTTTTTTTTTGTATCTCATGCTCATGCTTAATAACAAATTAGTATGGTTGTGGAATTAATAAGTGTTGAAGTTTTTGTAAGTTTTGAAATGTGTGACAACTGATTCACCCCCTGCCTCTTAGTTGTCCTGAGCTTGTTTAACAACCTTCTTATCCTCATAGGCCTGAGTGGCACCATTGATAAGGGCCACTACCTTTTTCCTATGTTCAATAATCCTCATCATTTCCATTAGTGGAACAGTCACCTTGACTTGAGAAAGAAGTTGAACATATATGTTTTAGAAGATGAATGATGATAAGAAGTTGTACCTAATTGATGCTTGCAGTTAGATTGAGTATATATATGTGTGTAGTGAACAATTTTTAGAAGATGAATGATGGTACATAGTGTGTGTGATCAATGAGGCAGTAGTAAATGTGAAAGTGAGCAAAAATAATGAAATGTGCTAATTCAGTGTATTGAGCATCACTGAAACTGCATCAACACTTATTAGGTGCATTATTCTCAGTTCTTTTTGGCTATGAAGCCTAATTTTGTTTTGTCACTCTTTTTTTAGGCAGTGAGCCTCCCTATAAGAAGAGAGCTTTTGTATTTGGACAGTGAGTCCTTTCAAGGCAGCGAGCCTTATTTATTCAACTCTATAACTTCTTATATTGTGAGTTAATCCTCATCGTGGTTTTTCCCTCCTTTAATTTTCCACATAAAACCTGGTGTTCAAGTGTTATCTTACTTTTTGTTTTTTGTATCTCATGCTCATGCTTAATAATAGATTAGTATGGTTATGGAATTAATAAGTGATGAAGTTTTTTTAAGTTTTGAAATGTGTGACAACTAATTCACCCCCCCTCTCAATTTTCCTGAGCATGTTTAACAATTGGTATTAGAGCTTTGGTTCCTTGGTGAAGAGCTTAACTGCTTGAGGAGAATGCTAAAGGTTGGTTAGATGGATGATAAAGGAGAGCTTCAAATTTCTCTTGAAGATCTTGATGATGCAAATGAATGTGTCTAGAAGTTGAAAGAACAACAAAAGAAATTCAAGGAAAGACAGAGAAGTAAGTGAGCAATTGAAACAAGAGATAATTGGACTAAAGGTGTTGGTAGAAGAAAAGAAAAGAATTGAAGAATGTTTGAATACAATGGTATAGAATAAATTTGATGAATACACTAAACTTGAACAGGAAGTAGTAAACCTGAGGATTGAACTAGAGAAGGAAAAACTTTGTGAGAACAATTTCAAATCTAGCTCCGATAAGCTTGGAAAATTGCTTGTTGGAAAAAAATCAAGTAAAGACAAAGTTGGTTTGGGAAATGTTGCAAGTGAACGTTCTAAATCAAATCAAATGAATCAAGACAAAGGGAAGTGGAAGAGAAATTTGAGGAAGCTTGCAAGAAGACATCCTATGAGACAACCTAATGCACAAAGGTATCCCTCTTTCAATGGTATTTGTTTTTCCTGTAATAAATATGGTTACAAAGCAACTGAATGTAGGAGCATGATGAATTACAATCAATTTCTTAGCTCTTTCTCTAGAAAAAAAAAAATCATGCAAGAAGATTGGACATAAGGCTACTGAATACAAATCTCAGGTGAGAATGATCAACTAGATGATGATGAATAGGTTTCATGGAGGCAGAATGAATCAATCCTTTAATGGCTACTACTATACTTGTAAAAAAATTGGACATAGAGAAAATAAATGTAGGTTGAGAGTTAATGGAGGCCAGACTAATTAGAAAAATGTTGTCTACTATAATTGTAATAAACCTAAACATATCACAAAGGTTTTCAAAAGTAAAAAGGAAAGCAGACTACTCCGATAGAGAAGAATGATCTAGTAAATAAGATTGACAAAGAAGAGATGAAACAAGAGATGAATAAGATGTGGAAGAAGAAAGAGGAAGAAGAAGAAAAACCTAAAACTACTGATGGGTATGTGCCCTCATCTCGTGCAGATGATTTGTTTGGTAATTAGACCTAGCATGGTCTAAAGGGGAGCATTATCATAAAAATTATAAAACCCCTTGATGTATGGCGTGTTAGAGGCTGGCACAAGGATGGAATGTGAAAAATGAGTATTCAGAGGTTCTGGAAAAGGAACTAGAGGAAAACATGTTGGCGTGTAAATTTGTGGACCGAATTAGGATTTTCTGTGTTGGGAAGAATGTTTTTAGCAACTTTTTCATGTTTACCGCATTTAATGCATTTTAGGGTAAATTTGATGGTGTATAAGTTGTAATTTGTGAGTATTCTTGATTAATTAAGCATTTGAAGAACTTGAAAGTTTCCCTACAATGATTCTGAAGCATGCTTGAAGCAATTCTGAAGGGAATTCGAAGAAATTGTCATCGGTAACCTAGAATCTTGTCCCAGTTTGCAAAAGGGGAAGAAGAAAAATGAAGAGTTTTCGATTAACAAATTCAAGAAAGTGCAGAAATGGATAGAGAATCAAGTGATGTTATTCCCCTGAAGCTGAAAGGAGTTGAATTGGACGAATTTGATCATAGAAAGATGAAAGAAATGGAACTAGGGTTGAACGAAAATGAATTACAGAGCATAAAAACCCTAGGTATGGATTTGTGGAAAGAATTTCCATGGTTTTTTGATAAATATTTTTTTCTTTTCTTGTTGAATCATTTCAAGAATGGTAGTATTGAATTAGACAAACCCTACTTAATCTCAAAGGAAGCGATCGAAGTGATTGCTGGCTTATGTAGTATTGGGGATCTTCCTAGAAAGAAAATTATGAAGTAAAAAGATGTGGAAGAACTAACTGACATTAGTAAAGACCCTTGAGCCCTATTAATAAACACTCTCAAGGATTTGGCTATAAGGTATGCTACATATGGTGTTTCTTACAAAATCTATTTTACAAACCGGGAAGGTTCGACATTAGCTATTGTTGTTTATAATGCACAGATGGTGATTAAGGAGAATAGGAAGTTTGATTTGTGTGGCCTAGTGCTTGAGAATCTTTCTAAAAATGCTTGTATGTCAATGGTTGAGGGTTATCCCTTTCGGTTTGGATCTTTGCTTGTGTGCTTGGTGTTTTACTTTTTGAGTTCCCTACCATGAAGAGAAAATGTTGTGTGGGAATCTGGTATTCTTATTGGGAAAAAGATCTATAGATACCTAGAAGCATTGGAAGATAATATAAGTATGTGAAAATCTTATTTCACATCCTTGAAAGCAAATCTTTGCTTTGGTATTTCAGCACCAAGTTAGTTTGAAGTGGGTTCATCTTCCGGTAAAAGAGAATTGGAAGTTGTTATTGGTGATTCCCCTCCGAAATTGAAGAAAACAAAAACTATAACTGAAGACATCATTGTCTATTTGGAAGAGAAGGAAAAATAATCTCTTCCTGGATCTGAATTCTCTAATCTAGATGACATTTAGACTATGTTGATTAAAGGAAAAATGAAGAAGATTGGTGAGATATGGAATGCAACCTCTCTTGTTGATAGACTGAAAATTGATGGCGCTCTGGTAAATTATCTACTTCAAAAAGGTATTGATGTAACAAGTGTCTTTGGCTCCCTACCAAAAAATTTAGTTGAAATTTTTGAAGAAAGAATGCTACTTGAAGGTTTGAAAGGACATAAGTTTGAAGCCTTTGTTGAAAAGAGATGTACTAAAGCAAAGTTGAGATTGTTTGAAATTATTATGGAAACAAAGAAATACATTAAAGAAATATCAGATATTTACAAATATTGTCTCTGGTGGCCTACTGTAGTAGATAATTTCAGAAGTAGAATTGAAGCAATTGAATCTGAAGTGAACAGCATTGGAAAGAACTTTGATATCTTTGAAGACAAAGAAGGGAAACAAAGGTTGAGAGTTGGAGAATTACAAGTTGAACTGATTGTTGTACAAAGACAAAGAGATGATGTGGTGAAGACTTTCAGGCTCCTTAAGGAGATTGTTGAGGTTTGATTAGACCCTCTTTCTGGAATACTGACTGATGCAGAAGATGTTGAAAACTAGTGTTCATATTGGTCATCTTCTTTTACTCTGTTGGGCTTATTGGAAAGCATCTGCACTTGGATGGATTCAACTACATTTAACTGGAAGAAGTTGTGTCCAGTTCTCAAAGAAAGGTACAAGAAGGTGTTTGAGGTGAAGAGTGTCATTTTTACTTGAATCCTAAGTGTTCAATTTTTTTTGTTTTTGTTTGTCTTGGCGAAGAAGAAAAGGAAGAGGAAAAGGAATCTGAATAAAGATAATTGAATTGTTGTTTCAAAAATTTTGGATGGTTGAAAGTTTTGAAGAATTAGAATCTTTTTTTACATATTGATTTCACCATGTTTACATCTTGTGGTCACCCTTTGCCTTTGATGTCAAAGGGGGAGAGATTAGTGTTAGGGGGAGAGATTGTGTTGGAGAGTATTTTGAAAGTTGGGAGACTTTGGAGGAAGAACAGTTTTTTTGGCACATGTTTCCATCAATGACAAAGGGGGAGATTGTTGGAAAAATGGAGAAGATTGACTATCTCTATAGCTTTGTGTTATCATTTATGTCACCATGTTGTGGCTACAAGTCTATGTTTGTGCCTGATCTGGTATTTTGGTACGGTATCTGAACCGGTATTTGAGTTGCACTCTCTGGTAGTCTTATCCACATTCCTCCACAGTTGACAGTTACTACTTGCGGTTCTAGAAAATTGTTTATAGTTTTTGAAGGCTTGCACGTTTCGAATATTATGTGCTCTAGTGCTCATACGACTTAGTGGCATCCAACAAAATGATTGGATTTTTTCACTGAAGTCTATTCCTGGCCAACTTATTGGATCAATCATGATATGGTGGATTAATTTTTCTATGTGCATGTATGTGTGACCAATCTTAGGACTATGCCAACATGATGTAGCACGTTGGATGTTTGAATTGATTTTTGGAAATATTTTGTGAATACTTGGAGCCGACACTTAGTATTTTTGGTAAATGTGAAGTGTGTCTAATTAGGTTGACCTAATTGATGCTTGTGGTTAGATAGAGTATATATATGTATGTGGTGAACAAGTTTTAGAAGATGAATGATGGTATAGAGTGTGTGTGATCAATGAGGCAGCAGTAAATGTGAAAGTGAGCGAAAATAATGAAGTGTGTTAAGTCAGTGTATTGAGCATCACTGAAATTGCATCAGCACTTGTTAGGAGCATTATTCTTAGTTTTTTTGGTTGTGAAGCCTAATTTTGTTATGTAACTCTTTTTGTAGGAAGTGAGCCTCCCTATAAGCAGTGATCTTTTGTATTTGGATAGTGACTCCTTTTGGGGTAGTGAGCCCTTGGCAGTGAGCCTTATTTATTCAATTCTAGAACTTCTTATATTGTGAGTTAATCCTCACCATGGTTTTTCCCTCCTTAGATTTTCCACGTAAAATCTGGTTTTGAGTGTGTTATCTTACTTTCTATTTTTTGTGTCTCATGCTCATGCTTAATAACAGATTAGTATGGTTATGGAATTAATAAGTGTTGAAGTTTTTTTAAGTTTTAAAATGTGTGACAACTGAATCACCCCCCTACCTCTCAGTTTTCCTAAGCCTGTTTAACAACCTTCTTATCCTTATAGGCCTGAGTGGCACCATTGATAAGGGCCACTACCTTTTTCTTATGTTTAGCAATCCTCATCATTTCCATTAGTGGAACAGTCACCTTGACTTGAGAAAGAAGCTGAAACATATCAACCGGATTATACTTTGGTAGTTCACAAGGAACTACACTCTGTTCTTCAACTTGGATCTTTTGTTGCTCATATTTTTTCTCAATCTCTTTCTCCTCATGTTTCTTCACTTGATCATCTCCTAACTTTTGAGTCTTTACTTTAACAATTGAAACAACCACCTCATCAGGATTCTTGGTTGCAGTATCCTTTTTGGCCCAAATCTGAGGTCCCTTACTTTCCTTAATCTTGACCTCTCCTTTCTTAAACTTAACCAATTCTTCTATCTTAGTCCCCTTTTTTTTTCATTCTTCTCTTTCATGAACATACTACCAGGCTTACCTTGATCTCAATTAACAACTTTGCTTCTCAAGTTGTGAGTATTTCTAGCATGCTCTACCAAGGCTACAGTCATTTTCTGATACTCCTCATCATAAGTTCTCCTTAGAGACATCCATTTCTTCTATCTCCATAGCACACATATTATCCTCAATCTCTTCATCCTCATTGAGGAAAACTTGATGGTATAAGTCTAATTTTTTCCTTTGATAGTTGACATCAACTTCGTGTGATTCTTCCTTTGAGAAACACTCCTCATCAACAAAATCTGATCTATGCATAAGCACATTCACTTCAACATCATTTTCATCCATTGGATCATAATCATCTAATTGAGTTTGTTCTTATTTAAATTTCTTGGCCACCAAACATGTTTGGGAAGATGTGGCAACTGGTAGACAACACACCAAGGTGTTTCATCAGCAAAATTGACTGAACTATTCTGCAAAGGATCAAGAGGAAATTTATTCTTTGCATTCTTCTGATTGTTGGGAGCTGGTTTCTCATTATGCTAGTTAGTATTATGGGGATGGTCTTGCAGCCATGGAGGTATTTCATTCTTTTGAAAATTTGACTTATCATTGGAAAGACCCTTTTCCTACCTTGCAAACCTATAGTTGATGTATTTCATGGAACTTGTAACATTCTCAATCTTATCTTCAAGAGAAGTTCCTTTTACTCTAGAGTATTTGTCCTCTTTCTTGGGGTTCTTCAATATTTTCACATCATCTCTTCTCCAAACTTTACCAGTTGCTCTATTGAAATTCTCAATGTGGATTTCCATCTTGAAAGCCTCTCTTAAGGTTTGAGGATTCTTGTCTAGCAAGTGGTAACTCATTTTTGCATCAAATGCATTACAATATTTTACTAGGCATACACTATCATTTAGTCTCAAATGAGGAGGTAATTTTTTCATGGCCTTCTAAAACCTTACATTAAAATTAGTAATGACCACATTTGAGCCTTTAGAAATATTATTGAGCTGATTTAGAAGAAACCTTGAGTCAGTCTTGTCACCATACTGTCCCCTAAATAACCTCTTGAACTCCTCCCAAGAACCCATACTCTTAGCTAGTAGACCTCTATAGCATTCTCTGTAATCCTCAATGAGTGATTGCACAAAAAGCTTCATCATCACATCTTCAACCTCTACCTCAAATTCATCCATTACATTTGAAAATTGTTTCAAGTGATCTTCACCGCTTATTGCATTGTTGCTAGAGAATTTTAACAAGGAAGGCCTGATATCTTTAGGGAATTGGTTTGGATAACCTGGAATTCCAGTAAAGCACAACTGTTGATACCTTTCTACTTGAATTGGTCTCCTGGTGAACTGGTCTCTATGATTGTTTCTAGGCTCATTATCTTCTTGATCACAAGATTGATTATTAGCTTTTCCATTTATATCTCCACCATTACCACCACCTCCATTTTTCTTTCCACCACTACCACTTCCATCTCCATCTTTAGAATTGGTATTCTTATTCTTATGGCCACCTCCACCTCCACCACCCTAATCTCCACCACCACTTCCACCAAGAATGTTTCCATATGACTTGTACTTATGTGGATTAGATTCATTGTGTCTAGAGCTTAAAGCTACTGGGTCAAGTATATAAATCTTGAGGAATGAGATCTTTCTTGCTAGTTCTGCATTTGCAGCCTCAATTTAAGTTTTCTTCAATTCTTGCTACAGTTTGTCATTGGCTAATTGCAGCCTTAATATCTCAGGATCAGGAGGTGCACTTGATGGGATAAAATTATTTTTAGCATCTTTGGTTTGTGTGTTGGTAGATGAAGTGTTTGTATTGGTATTAGTGTTTGTAGTTAGGATGGTTTTCTTGGGTTGGACTATAGGCTTCTTTCCATGATCTACAAGCTTCTTAATAGTAGTAGAAGGATCGGTGACTTTGGTTGCTACAACAGATGCAATATAAGTAGTTGTAGTAGAGGTTCCCATAGGAATGGTCACCTTAGGAGGATCAGGGGTTGTCTTAGCAACATATTGAGGAGGAGCTTCAGGAATTGGTTCTTCCCTTAATGCTTCTTTCATCCTCTTAATTCTTCTCCTCTGGACATCTCTTTCTAATACTTTTTCCCTTACTCTCTCCTCTCTTTCCTATAGTTGTTTCTCCTCTAACTCCCTTTCCTTTCTCTCCTCCAATTCCTTAATTCTAAATTATTTCTCTTCCAAGGCTTGCATATCCTTTTCTATAACATCTTCATCTTCCAAGACATCTTCAGACTTGTTGGTTCTTTTTTATGCTGTTAACCAGGTTGATCTTATAATCTACCTATGGAATTGCTAATTCCAATCAAGGGCAGCTTGAAGGACCTGGACCAACTGACAAGGACTTTAAAAAGCCTCCTACGCTTTGAGCTCTACAAGACCTGGGAGGGTGATCCCTTTAGAAATATCAACAAATTGAAACACATACATGACAGAATATTGCTCAACGGATAATCTCATTTAACAACTCAACATAATAGGATAATACTGAATAGAATTGGTTGTTCATCAGTAATATCAACTACTTGGAGCATGAGATAACCACAACACTATAACACAAAGGGATTTAAAATGGTTTTAATTTTGAAGATTGTTTCTGAGGTGCACTAGCTACAAGATAAATCAGTGCCTAATTCTGGGCCATGGAGTCAAACACATAAAAATAATTCACCAGCAAATAACATTCAACTAGTGGATTTAAATTGTTAATTCCTTGCATCAACTTTTAGTGCCTTACACCAACAATCACACTCCTATTATCAATCAAACTCTCCTTACCCAATCCAACCTGCACACTTGAAATCACTGTTATTTGCTCAAAGCATTTAACCATTTCCTTGAAATAGACCCATAAACAAATAACACAATCTCATGAAATTTGAGATGACAAACTCAAAGATACTTTGTATTATTGAATTCATATGATTAAAATGTACAAGTATGGAGAAAATTTGAAGATATTCATGAATATGTAAACCCTTGGAAGACATTCATGATTTTTTTGCACAAACCGACTGTATTTGCTCATAAAATCAGAAATTACAGCTTACAAACTCAAATTATGACTCAGAACTTGACATTTCTCCATCTACCTAGCCCCGTACATAACCCCCAAAACCAGAACTTCCTCTCTTTTTGTATATTGAGAAGAGAAGAATCCAAAAGAAGCCCTAAAATCAATTTGATCCATAGATGTCATCCAGAAACTCAATCCACCATCGATCAACAAGTTGCTCAAAACCTCTCTCATCTCTCTGTAACTGAATTTGCTTCATCATTTTCCTTTTCCCAAGTTGAGTAATAGAAAACTTGCCCATGTGGAGAATCTCCAAATTCACTCAGCAGCTGAAAAATATTATGCCTCTTGCTTGCCCGTGAAAATTCCTTTATTTTCTGCTCTTTTATTTCTCTGATGTTGCACATTATATTTTATCTTGCAGCAATTATTTGCTTATAAAGTGAATAAATTCACTTTATACAATACCCACATGATGTCAAATACAAAGTGAATTTTTACTCTTCTCGCATTAAAATATCACACAGCCACATTCACATGCATTTCACTCTATAAACTTACTTTAAGTGCATCTCCAGAAATCCTCCATGCCATTCTATTTTATCCTCTAGCCAAGAGAGTGAATAATCATTCACTTTAAAATATAATCCCCATGTCACTTTACCATTTAAATATTTCCCCATAATATTTCATTTCACGGGAAGAAAATAAATGGGCCCACCATTTAAATATATCTTATAAAAAATAATTTATTGGGCATTTCACTTTACCCCACTCACTAAAGTCTTTATTTAAAATGAAAGTAATTTAAATAAAAATTGTCAGGCCACTTTTATTTTTCCCATGCTCGAGCTTCACCTGGGCCCATTGTGCCACATGTCACATGCCCGCAATTTCATGGATGTGCATCTTTAAATCGCAAAATGGTGGGGAACGAATGGGATTTTCCTACATTCAACCTTCATCTTCAACCGTTGATTTCATTTTCCCTGTTTTCATGCCCTAATTTTCTTTTTCTCACTCATCACTCCTCTGCAAGATAATGGTGACAGCTCCTCCTCTAATTTGAGCATCTTGTACCTGCATTGGTTTGAAAGTTTCTTAAAGCTCTTTTGTCAGTTGGTTCATGGATAGTTTCTAGATCCATTTAACAGTTCACGTGCCATGTATTAATGGTGCCCCTTGAGGTTACATTTCAAAAGAAGATCATACTGAATGGGCTGTGTGCCTTGTTCATACATTGCACTAGCTAAGCTTTTAAAGCTTTTAACAAATTCATTTATTTGTGTGTTGTGATGGAATTCATCTATTCACATTTGCATGGAGGTTCTTTTGCTTCCCAAAGCATTCCACTTTGTGTCTATCCCTTATCATGGCGTAGGGTTTATGGCAGTGTGGTTGCCAATAATATTTACTTTAAAGTCCATAAATCCTTTCAACAAACGCAACTCGTGTGTACCTCATTGCTTATTCGATGGGTTTTCCTCCATTTCACCTACTATTCCCTTTTGCTGCAAGCATGGCATTTTTTCTTAAAGATACATCAAGAGCTCAAAACAGGATTGTTTCTATACCTTGTTCAGATGGGTATCAATACCCTCTATCAAGTCATGCTTTATTCACTGATGCTTTGTTGGATGTACATGTTCATCATGCCTGGTGTAGCAACCTGCGTCCTCTTCATTTGCTTGAAAATCTCCAAAGACCCTTTAACATCTATAGCTCCAAACCACGTGCACCTTGATACCTATCACTGCATTGGAAAATCAATGCAATCACATCCATTTGTATATGCTCTGCCCTGGCCCTTCTCTTAACTGGCACGGTGGCTGCATTCATTTGAAATTTTCTAAAGCATTTTCAACAAATACTTTTGAATCTGAAGTTTTCACTTTCCAACGCACAAACATATGTATTTACTAGATAGTTTGTAAGGATTTCTTAACAAAACCCTCTTCTGGTGTGTTGGCTGCATACATGGCCTCTCTTGGGCTTCATGCTTTGATGGATGTCTATGCCCTCAATTGAGCATTCATACTACATATTGCCATCGACCCTATTCAACTGGTGTGTGGTCTATGCTTAAAATTTTCAAGGCATTTCAATAATACACTTTGTCTACACTTGGGCTAGGCACATCATCCTCTATCAATTGTATTGGCTTTTAATCTTTGACTTCTCAACAATCCAATCTCACTCGCTTGAAGGTTACTTGAAGATTTTTTATACTAATCCCATTTTGTATATTGCTACTAGCGTAGCATGGCCTCTTTAATTCATTACATTTCTTTAAAAACTATTGAGGACCTTTTACAATAGTCTCTTTAATGTGTTGGCATTCACAACACTTGGGAATTTCTTGAAATCAATTTACAATGCTTTGTCAATGCTTTGAGGGGCACCCTTACCTTATCCTAGCCTGCACCATACTTGTACACTTTAAACTTTGTCTTTTGCTAACAGAAATTCACATTGTGCTTTGATGGATTTCATTTGAAAAACTAATTTAACTGCTTCTAGCCACACTATGACCAAACAGTGCCATGCATAAATCATTGATATATCGTGCAGTGAGTTGTTGAACATCCACAACAACATGACCATATCCAACATCAAGTAACAATGATTCTTTTAAATATATAATTCCTGCAAACTTGTGGATATTTGATCCATTCTAATTTGTTTTCACTCATACTGAAAAGATGGACCTTGCATTGAATCAACGATAGGACCCTATCTCAGTTTCCACAAACCTGTGGCTTGCACAAGTCTATCTCATGTTCCCACTTCTACAATAGAATCAATTGATTAAATTTTCTTGGAAATACTCACTTAGCAATCTTACTAATTACATAATTTCCCTTCATAATACTTACATAGCATGGATGGTTTTCCAGAAGCATAAGCGCCTTGATGTTGTTACCAGATACATTAAATGCATCTTAAGAAAAGTTAAATCTTAACAAGATTTCACTCAGACTTTCTGCCTTGGCTATAAAATGAAGATGTATACCTCAAGTAATTAAGAGACTTGGACAACATTATCCTGCACACAAAATTTGGTATTTAGGCATCATATAGTTGTTTAGAGATCTAGCAAAACTAAGGAGTGTTGTGACCTTATCCATGGTGAAGGGCATTATTTTCCTTAGGTCAATTGAGGGAATCTGTAACACTGACAAGTGAGAATTTTCTACTAGAACAATATTTTCAATTCATTCCTTTTCATAATGATAGTGTTCTTCACAAGCTGAAATACAATACTTGCAACCTTATGACAAGGCAAAGCATGTCGGGCCCCATGTGGCCCAGCTAAAAAAAATTGGTTTCAAACAAATTTTATGCTCAACTGGATTTGTGACAACTTCTGAATGCATAAAGAGTGAAAACATGAAATGGGTTTCCACTAAAACTCACTTTCTAACATGTTTGCAAAATATGCAAAACTGACCAAGTAAGCTCTAGAATCGGCTCTAAAAACTAAGCAAATGACCTCCTGAAGCCATGAAAACTTGTAAGAATGTAGCCATTGATCCAAATATTTGAACACAACAAAAATCTCAAAGAAAGGAATCCCAAAGTGAGAGTTATTCAACCTCAAAGTTGCTCAGTTGAACTTTATGAAACTATGCATGCTGAAAACCAATTAAAACTCTTCAGATCACCATTTTGGAAAAATATCAAATCAACTCCTGGCGAGCTGCCACCATACACGCAAGCAAATTTAGGCACATTGAACACGTTTGCAAGAGGGCTTAGCTTCAATCATCATTGATCAAAAGATACTAATGCTCAAAGTTGGCCACTCAAAAAGGTTTCTGTGCAAAACTAAAGAAATTCCATTTGGTTTTGATCTGCTAAAAATAGTAAATCAAGTCGTGAGGCTCTGAAAATTGACAGTGAGCTCATTTTGGTATAGAGAATATAGAGAAACAATCATTTTATCATGATGACCATCTGATTGCAAAATGCAAGTTCAAACGGGAGGCAACCTTGCAAAACTGAAAGTTTGCAAACAGCTGAACTGTGACAAAACCCTCCAACTTCGAATTTCGAAATCCTGATAAAACTCATCATGGGAAGCTAAAAATTGACATGCACATTCACATATGACTCATGAGTTTTTTTGCAAAGGGATTTTACACGAAAATCAACGGGCTCCAAAATATGACCCTCCAAAATAGGTCATTTAGGCAAATCCTTCAAGTGCACTTCTAAGAGTGCAGAGGAAATTTTTTGAAATAGGCGTCTAAAATTTGCAAAATTTGAGAGTGCCAACAAGACTCACTAAGCTCAAGAGTATTGAAAGTAAGGTTAGTTGGTTCTCTTTCAGGGGAATGATGTGAGGTTGTACAATGTGATTTACCCCTTGGTTTGAAATTATCATTATTAAATATAGATATACCCCCAAGAGTTGAAAGATCTTAGAACTTCTTATCCTTTTCCCAGAATTTTGACCTCTCTTCTTCCATTGACATTTCAAGGTTATTATCAAAAAATTCTTCAGTGGGAAGACCTTCCTCATTTACATTAAATGCTTCATTATGAACATTTACATTTGAAATGGAAAATGCATTAGCAATATTTTTAGTGGACTTACCCGCTTCATCATTCTTGTTTATCTAGGATCCCTTTTTTCTTTTGGGTAGCTTGAATTCCAGCTTTTGCTCAGGATTCTTCTTCATTCTACTTCCGGTTCCATGCATATTTTCAAACTTCTCTTTACATTTCTTCTTCTCCCTTTCTTCTTGGAAATCTAACATTGCACTGGCACAAGAGACTTTAGAGTCACCGCCCACAATATTGGGAAATAAAATTTGATTGCACTTTGGAGATGCACTCACAATTTTAGAGAAGACCTTGAACATAACCCAGTATGAAATGGAAAATAGAACTAGAACTCAACACATAAAAATGGGCTTGATTTATTGATGAGAATTTGAACAAATTATTCACCAAACAATAAAGAACAATGCAATACTTGACTCTAAGTGTACTAGATCTGACCTAGAGACTTTAGACTAGCAGTGTCCCCAACAAAGTCGCCAATATATTGGTTATTTTTTAAGAACCAAACTTAATCTCAACATTTTCCTATGAATTTTCCATAATTCAATGA
Organism: Sequoia sempervirens; assembly: GCA_007258455.2. NCBI lineage: Eukaryota > Viridiplantae > Streptophyta > Pinopsida > Cupressales > Cupressaceae > Sequoia > Sequoia sempervirens. The sequence goes on along the minus strand of VDFB02014054.1, from coordinate 14,326 downwards.
TCAGCAATGGTGAGGATTGGCCAACGATTAGGTGAAAGCTTGCTAGGCTTTCCCTCTACACTTTGGGCTTTGCAAGACCGAGGAGGGTGATCCTTACAATTTTTTAAATTATACTTTTGTGCCAAGTTACCACAAACATTGTGAATAACAGATACATTCATATAGACTGAAAATTAGAAATAATCCTTTAAGAATTTGGCTGATTCTCAAACAAATTACCATTTAAAGCAAGGAATGGGTGATTCTCACAAAACTTTACTGTAAATTAAAGTTGTATGAATGTTTTTCTTTAAGATTGTGTTCTTTAACAGGCATGATTGACTCAATTACATCAAATATAACCAAATTAATAGATCAGTGTTTTATCCATGGGTGACGGATTCAAATTTGCAACAAACTGTAATACATCAGTAATTGAACTTAGCATTTATAGAATATTATGCTATTAATTTGAAATAACACAACTTAATATCTCCTAGAAAAGAAACTACTTATTAATCCTTGTACTCCACCACACAAACCTATGATCTCATTTGTGATCAAGGGAAAATCCTAAATTTGTTAGAGGGGTTAGCACAATAACATTAAAATTCCTATGAAATAACAAAGCACAAAGGAAATAATGTGAAGACAAAAGGGACAATGTTACCCTAAGTCTCCACCTTCCATGGTTGACCTTTGTTACACCTCCTAGCTTGCAATAAATAAAAGGTGCCCTCAGATTTGTATGAGCAACTATGACAAATGACTAAGCCCTATGCAAGTGTTGAAGGATTTGCATAAAATAAAATGACCTTACAATGGACTAAAATGACAATGACTGTAAGTGACTATGACTGTAACAATAATAATAGCCTAAGTTAAAATCTGAGCATGAGAGAGACCAAGAGCTAAGAGGGAGACCCAAATGAGAACAAAATTGCCATTTTATAAAAACTGCAATTTTGAATGTGTGGCCAGGATGAGAAAATGACAAAAAACCCTAGAATCAAAGATCAAGATTGAATGTTGCAATAAGAATTAGGGTTAGGTCAAAATTAGGGCAAATGATAAGGATGAAGGGCCAAGATTGAATTATAAGATAATTCAATCAAGGGTCGAAATTAAATGAGATGTCAACGATCAAGAATTAATTTGGAAGATAAGCTGCAGGACAAAGAGGTTCTGGAGAAAAATAATAAAATTTATTTACCGGTGACCGATAAATAATTAAATAATAAAGATATTATTTAATTATGGAGGAATGTGACAAAAGGAATCATTTTGAATTAAATAATGATTTAATTCAAAACTCAAGAGATTGACTAAATTAAATAAATCAAATTTATTTAATTTATGAGAGAAGAGACCAATGAATAATTAAATAATTAAAATAAATATTTAATTATAGTAGAAAGTGGACAAAATTAAATAAATTAGAATCTATTTAATTTTAGAAAGAAGGGGACTTAATTAGTGACGTAATTAAATAAATAAAACTTATTTAATTAATCAAGGGAGAATAAAGATAAAAATGAATTAATTAAATAATTAAAATTATTTAATTAATAGAAGAATTATGACTTTAGAAAATAATTAAATAATTAAAAATTATTTAATTATTAAGAATGAAAGGGCAATGTTGAATAATCTATGAGTTGCAAGCCTAGGACAATTTTATGTGTCTACATTTTGCCCCTCTTGTCATAATGTAGCATGTCGCATTGTGACAAAGAAAATAAGTCAAAAAATATGCCCCGGTGCAAAATAAGATGAGGAAGAATGACGAGGAGGGTTACGGTATGCCCCCTCGAGAGGACAGATAGGTTCCCAGAACATGGGTGTGCTCTCGAAATTGGTGAGAAGACTAGAATATGAAGAGACAAAGAAATGTTAGTGCAAAAGATATGGATGATGATATGGATGCAATGCCTATATGAAACGAGTGAGAGAAGATGACAAGACTAAAGAAGATGTATGTTAGTTCCTAGACCAAATCCTTCAAAACATTGCCATAGGTCTAATGTTCATTGCTCTTAATCATCATTGGGCGAACTGTTGTAATGGCCAATAAACACCATGATATGACATAGATCAAGGTGTGCAAGGTCATACCATTACCTAAGATGAATAGTCACAGACAAGGATGATCATGACTCACACTAGGAGCGTGCTTGCCCCAGTCTTGTTGTCATAATCAACCACAAGCAGAAAAAGACAAGGACAACTCATGAAACGTCACTGCTTCTCTAAATCCCGTTTCTAGGATCTCCTTGAGAAACTAGTAGCATGATTGTCAAAATACAAAAAGAAAGAGTCCTTACCATGATATGTCGTTGTTTTTCTAAATCCCAAAATCAGGACCTCGCTGAGAAACTAGTAGTCATGCGTGTCAATTGACATGATACGTCGCTACTTCTCTAAATCCTGCTTAGTGGGATCTCGCTGAAAAACTAATATCATGATAAAAGATAAAAACAAATGCCAAGTGTTTGCCAAGTGTGTCTGGATGCCGAGTGCATTGATGTGTCAATGTAAATTTAAATGATGCCAAGATGACAAATGCCAAGGGTTGCCATATTCAGGAAGGACACATCCTGAATAATGTCGATGTCTAAGAAGGACACATCCTAAAACACCAATGTCAGAGTTTTGTTCTTCAGAAGGACACATCTAAAAGAACGTTGTTGTCGAGAGGAATGATCCTTAAGTGTCAGAAAGGATCCCTCGAAAATGTCAAATGATAGGGACGATGCCTAGGAAGGACACATCCTAAGGCACCAATGTCAGAGTTTTGTTCTTCAGAAGGACACATCTGAAAGAACGTTGTTGTCGAGAGGAATGATCCTTAAGTGTCAGAAAGGATCCCTCGAAAATGTCAAATGATAGGGATGATGCCTAGGAAGGACACATCCTAAGGCACCAATGTCAGAGTTTTGTTCTTCAGAAGGACACATCTGAAAGAACGTTGTTGTCGAGAGGAATGATCCTTAAGTGTCAGAAAGGATCCCTCAAAAATGTCAGATGACAATGCCGATTCCTAGGAAGGACACATCCTAAGGCATAAATGACAGAGGTTATTCTTCAGAAGGACCCATCTGAAAGGTAACCAAGAGTTGATAGTTTGACTGGTTGCGATAATTTGACTTGTTTTGACTAAGTTTCACTTGTTTTGACTGAGTTTGACTTGAGTTGGCCATATGTCAATATTGTCATGATGATATGTGCCAATGAGATTGTCTTGCTGTGATAGTGATTGTCATGATGAGTTTTGTTCATTTGGGAAAGATTCATGTGTGTCAGTGTGATGCCATGAACCCTAATGGACTGACCTCGTAGTTCGACACGACTAATGATTGTGTCTTGGGGACCAAAGATTGCGTCATGATTTTATTTTGACAAACCTAAAAGGACTGACTTAATGTCTCGGGGACTCATCGACTGATGGCCTTGCCTACGTAGCAAATGCATAGAGACAACGTAGTTCGACAATGACATGGATTGACTAACATGACTGACTTTGACTCCATCTTTAGGATTTTGACATTGATTTGGATGTTTTTGTGTTTTTCTTTGGACATTTTATGATTTTTTTGGTCTTTCTTCAGGACATTTTATGATGTTTTTGTCTTTTTTCAGGACTTTTTATGATGTTTTTGTCTTTTTTTAGGACTTTTTTGATATTTTTGTCTCTTTTTTTTTCATTTTATGATTTTTTTGGATTTTGACGTTTAAGAGGATCATGACAAATGCATATGATTGATGCCTACACATGAGAATCCAAGGACAAACATGATTGTGCCCCTAGTCAAGCTGAATACCATTGACAGGTGATGACAACGTTGTTTGACGTGGGAAGGACGCATCCCGAAACAACGTGAGGACGATGACGATAATGTGACAAAAAGTATGGAGGTCTACAGCTGGGCCAGAACACAGTCAAGTAAAATTTTGGATAATGTGCTTGTATGGATTAGACTCGTTGCATTTGGAATGACTTGGTGAGGACTAGATGGGATGATGATTATCCTTAGACCGTTTGACAAGGGAAAAGCCAAGATAGGTGACATAGGCATGAAAGGATAAGAGGTGGCCTTGGTAAAGGATGGGAGACATGAGACTAATGGAATTGTCATATGATTTTCAAGGACTATGTCATATAAGGACAATAAGACTATGACAGTCAATGACATGATGTTTTGTGAATCGTGTATGACCGAAGGATAGACATGTCAAGATTTTTCCCAAAGCATGATTTATGTGTGCCAGTTTTATGTCAAGACCAAGATAGGTGGGAAAAATGTGTGGAAATAATAGGGCTTAGATGGATGTCAATGTCATAAGGAAGGCATGGGAAATGAGATGACTTGCCCCCAAGTGTAAAGAGTCCACATAGATGATTTATTTTACACATGACTGCCTGTTTGCCAGGTTTTCATCATGGTACTTATCCAGGGGCACCTGTTTGCCAGGTTTTCACCATTGGATGAAATTTTCTCTTTACTATTTTCTTGATTTTTATTTTTGGTGTCACCAAGATGCCTTGCCGTGTTTTCATCGAGGGTGACAATTTTTGATTTTTGATTTTTTTTGTATTTTTGATTTTGTGGATAGCCTGGATGCTTTAGATAACCACTGACTATTCTGAATCTATTGATGGTGCCGATGTAGAGACTGGTGCCATAATATGCCAATAATGACCTTGCTGCAGGAGTTCTCTTGTCAGGATCGTAGCACTTGTATACAACTGATCGATGTCATTGTGATCCTTTCTGATACTAGAGTTGGCCTTATCAAAATACGCACATCGCAATAGAGTGCCATGAGAGTCCTTGTGGTAAAGAGTTGCTGCCATGATGTGACGGATTTGTGATGTAGGATTTTTGGACTTTAGGCGAGATGTAGGATTATGACGAATGAGAGTAGACATGGAAAGGTTGTTTAGACATTTAGATGAATGACTTTTTATTTTCCAAACTTGGGATGGTGTATGACGGATTTTGGAGGGATGGCATTTGGAACCAACATTTTTATATGCCTTGATTGATGACCATTTTGAAGGAGGTGGACATGTGTTATATGTGGGAGTCCTCTTGCCTTGTGGCTCCACATTGTGATTGAATTTTGTATTTGACTGAGTGTCTTTGTGCGATCCGTCTTTCTTTGGGATCCATTTTAATTTCATTTGTCCACTTGTCCTTTTGTTTGATTCAATGGCCTTTGACATTTGATTTTGATCTTTTGACTTGTAATACTTTTGTTTTTGTTGGTTCCAAAGGGAAGGTTTATTTCTGATGGAATGACGGTTCATGGTGTGGGTGGAGGGGGTGTTGGCAACAATCTTATGACAAGGATTTCTCATGGACTCCATTTTGACATTTGTATCTGACAAATTTTCCCCTAGTATCGAGGAGGTACCACTGACATCGTTTGATTTGTTGTCTGAGGAATAACCAAGACCTTGATGTTTGTAATTTCCCTAAAGTTGTATTGGTTCAAGAATGCCTTGCTCGTGTATGCCTAGTCCTTTGCCTTGATATTGCATGCTTTGACAGATTCTATTTGCAATGGGGTATTTATTGTTTTGAAAGCAAGATGCTAACCCATCATGATGTCTATGGACACTGTCACTTGTAATATTTTCATTTGCAAGAAATCCTGCTCTGACAAAGATAGATTACCCTAGTTGATAAAGTGTCTTAGCTTCATTTTCATGTTGGACATATTCCTGACTGATATCTTTGGTTTGATCGTGCAACATGTCAGGTTCAAATAATTCTCTTGGTGCTTCCAAAGAAATGTCAAAGCCATCATTATAGTCGGTGTCATAGAGTCCAGTAAATTCAGCTATAGCTTGATCATTTTCAAATATGTCTATATTGGAATACTCTTGTGCTTGAGGAGTATTGTCTATGTGTGTAATGGAGGCAAGTGTCTCATTTTGGAAACTTTCAATAGTCGAGGCTTGTATGGGATTGGAAAGTGTTTGATCATGAATGGCGTAAAGGTCAAGGAGTGGATCATTTTGGACTTCTTGGTCAACAATAGGGTCTTGGTCAAAGATGGGGTTGTCATGGATTTGGACTTCTTGGTCAATGGTAGGGTCTTGTTCAAAGATGGGGTTGTCATAGATAGGTGTGTTTTGGATGTCATGATTGTCTTGAAGGACTCCCTGAATGGAGTTTAAGATAGGGTCATGGGATGGACTACCTTGTTCTTGACATGAGGGTGACATTATAAGGTTATGCTTTGGGCTTTCATTTTGACATGTATCCTCAAGTTTAGACAATGGGATTTGACTTTGAGCAATGATAGAATTTTCATGACTGGATGTGGCTTGTGAGGGGATGACTTGAAAAGGATTAATGAATGATGGACTAGGATAGGATGTGGGGACTTGGACTGGACTAGTATGTGAAGAACTAGTATATGACATGGGTACTTGCATTGGACTAGTATGTGAAGGATAAGGGTATGACATGGGGACTTGGACCAGATATGACAAGGAGTCCTGGACCGAATATGACATAGAGTCTTGGACTAGATTAGGATGTGATGGTATAGGATGTGACATGGGGACTTTGACCGAATATTCCATGGAGTCTTGGACTGGATTAACTATTGAAGGACAAGGATATGACGTGGAGACTTCGACTGGATTGGTGTGGTATGATGTGGGGACTTGACATGAGTTGGTAGATGGTTGATAAGGGATGTAGACTTGGATAGGATTGATAGGTGAAGGGGAAGAATATGACATGGAGGTTTGGAATGGACGAGTGGACAGTTGGCTTCCCTTGTCAAAGTTAGGATAAGGGTGAGTAATGGATGTTTGTTGTGGACTAATGTCATGAATGGTATTAAGTGAATGTTGGTAGTGAGGGTAGATGGATGGAGGACTAGGACTCATGGATTGTCGGTATGAAGGACATTGATTGTCGGTTGGGAGCAATTGTCTCCTAACGTCTAAGGCTTGTTGGTATTGACCTCTACAGAGTAATTGGTATTCAACTTTACTAGCAAGCCTATCAAGACGTTGGTGAAGGGAAGACAAGGTGGTGGATGTCATGATGTTAAATGCAAAGCGATAATGACATTTTTCCAAGGGAAATGAATAATGCAAGGTGATAAAATTGTCAAGAAAGGATGTCAAATGCCAAGATGACAATGAAGATGTTGACTAAGGAAAATGACCAATGCCAAGTCTAGATGCCAAATGAGGACTATGATGGACAATGCCAAGTCTAAGTTCAAAATGAGGACTGAGATTGTCTTCTAATGTCTTGTTGAAAAGTCTGAGTTGCCTAAGGTCGATTGTTTGTGTCTCGATTTGTGAATGTTGTGTATAATGTTTGAGTAATCCAACAAGCACTTGACAAGCACAATGTTTTGAATGTAACCAATCGCACATCAAATAAGTACAATCCTAGGTTAGGCCATGACAATATTCACTAGATTCCACGTGGGTTTCCCCAACTGCATATCTGTAGCGTGTGAATTTAGAAGCTTGGCTGCACGGGCTCCCCCTTACAGTGCACTCTCTTCTCAGGCCAACCAAGCTTCCAACCCCCATGAAACTCCCATGGCGAGCCGATCACATCTACTACAAACTACTAAAGTGTGGATGCTCACACCCACCGGTCAAGCTAGCAAATAGAAGGATTTTGGCTTTACACAAGAGAGTTTTAGTCGCATTCCATTCGCGGGTGTGATCCATGGCGAGTCCCTCGATCCATCCGAAACCACGCCGGATTCTGGGCTTTCCCAAGAACCCACTTTATATACCGGCCGGAAGTCCTCTGTCGTGGTGCTACCGTCCGAGTCAGCTCCGGGTGAAAGTACCTTTTCCCACCGCACGCCTGCTCTAGAGTCAATAACCGTTTCTCTTACACCCAGGATCGCACAAATGCGCAAGGGGAGAGGATACTCCGATATACCGAATCGTGAAGGGTAATTAACAAATAAAGATGGGTCTGGTTTTCTGATCACAAGGTTTTCACCAAGTGAGAGCATACTCACCTACCATCTTGCAAGCACAATCAACCAAAGAAGACATGTGTTCTTTTTATATGCACCGAAATCAAATGTTTGCTAATCTATGAAAAACAAACATGAAGTTTTGTTATTCCTTCTTTGACATGCGAATCTGCAAACAATGAATATTAGTAGTCTCATATGCAATGGTCTTGGACACACGAATGAGGATTGCCACACGCTACAAGAAAAGATTAGTAATACAAGAAAAATCTAATCTAGTTAACTTGCAGGAATAAAGACACAGAAAAGAAATAGAAAACCAGAAAAAAAGGTAAATAGAAAAACCCAAAAATCCAAAAATTAGAACCTCAAAACTGAAAGAAAAATTTTACCAGACAGTTGCAGCTCGATTTGTCAGTTGCGGCTCGATTTGTCAGTTGCGGCTCGATTTGTCAGTTGCGGCTCGATTTTGCAGTTGTGGCTCAATTTTGCAGTTGCGGCTTGATTTTGCAGTTGCGGCTCGATTTGGCAGTTACGGCTCGATTTTGCAGTTGCGGCTTGATTTGGCAGTTGCGGCTCGATTTTGCAGTTGTGGCTCAATTTGAAGTTGCGGCTCGATTTGGCAGTTGCAGTTCGATTTGGCAGTTGCGGCTCGATTTGGTAATTGTGGCTCGACTTTGCAGTTGCGGCTCGATTTGTCAGTTGCGGCTTGATTTGTCAGTTGCGGCTCGATTTTGCGATTGCGGCACTTGAGCCTGCGATTGCGGCACTCTGTACCTGTTCCTGCAAAATTGACAAAAAATACATGCAACCATACAGAAAAATGACAGAAAATAGAGAGTCGAGTTCACCAATGTGATCAAGGGAAAATCCTAAATTTGTTAGAGGGGTTAGCACAATAACATTAAAATTCCTATGAAATAACAAAGCATAAAGGAAATAATGTGAAGACAAAAGGGACAATGTTACCCTAAGTCTCCACCTTCCATGGTTGACCTTTGTTACACCTCCTAGCTTGCAGTAAATAAAAGGTACCCTCAGATTTGTATGAGCAACTATGACAAATGACTAAGCCCTATGCAAGTGTTGAAGGATTTGCATAAAATAAAATGACCTTACAATGGACTAAAATGACAATGACTGTAAGTGACTATGACTGTAACAATAATAATAGCCTAAGTTAAAATCTGAGCATGAGAGAGACCAAGAGCTAAGAGGGAGACCCAAATGAGAACAAAATTGCCATTTTATAAAAACTGCAATTTTGAATGTGTGGCCAGGATGAGAAAATGACAAAAAACCCTAGAATCAAAGATCAAGATTGAATGTTGCAATAAGAATTAGGGTTAGGTCAAAATTAGGGCAAATGATAAGGATGAAGGGCCAAGATTGAATTATAAGATAATTCAATCAAGGGTCAAAATTAAATGAGATGTCAAAAGATAAGAATAAATTTGGAAGATAAGACTGGCACGGACAAAGAGGTTGCTGGAGAAATTAAATAATAAAATTTATTTACTCCAGGTGACCAGTAAATAATTAAATAATAAAGATATTATTTAATTATGGAGGAATGTGACAAAAGGAACCATTTTGAATTAAATAATGATTTAATTCAAAACTCAAGAGAATTGACTAAATTAAATAAATCAAATTTATTTATTTTATGAGAGAAGAGACCAATGAATAATTAAATAATTAAAATAAATATTTAATTATAGTAGAAAGTGGACAAAATTAAATAAATTAGAATCTATTTAATTTTAGAAAGAAGGGACTTAATTAGTGACGTAATTAAATAAATAAAACTTATTTAATTAATCAAGGGAGAATAAAGATAAAAATGAATTAATTAAATAATTAAAATTATTTAATTAATAGAAGAATTATGACTTTAGAAAATAATTAAATAATTAAAAATTATTTAATTATTAAGAATGAAAGGGGCAATGTTGAATAATCTATGAGTTGCAAGCCTAGGACAATTTTATGTGTCTACATCATCAAGTCATTTAATTAATTCTTTGAATTAAAGCAAAGATAAAACCATACATTCAACCAAAGCGATTGAAGACAAATAAAAGATCCTTGATCACTTTATTCATAATTTGAGTAACAAAATACATAGGAGAGAAATTATCCCAGAATTTTCATTTCTCATTTAGATGCCATTACTGTTGTAAAACTATTATTCCTATTAAAAACTAGAATTCATACCTAAGACTCAATACTATTATATTCCTTTGTGCTTGATTTACAAAATTCTCATTACATGAGTTCAAAATATTTTTAGGGGTACCCAGATTTTCATGCCCCAAGAGGGGTCAAAAAGTAAAATTTTGTTTCTCTTGAGTCAATTTCATCTAATAAGGTATTATAAGACCATTTCATAGGTGTTTGGGTTAGTTTGAGTCATTAGGGGGTGAATTAGTATGTAAATGCAAAACAATGTCAATGTTGTCAAGTTGCACAAAGTAACTTTTGTATTTTTGGGTGTCAAGTGGAAGATGAACAGTTGTGACCTACAAGATTGTTTGTAACTGATTTGAATATGTTTGTAAATTTCTTAAAATTCCTTGTATTATTGACCATGAGATTTTTGTTGTTGAGATTTGAAAATTTGAGCAATGAAAACCCTGTTTTCTACAATTTTTTGAAAGTTCTTCACGGCTACAGGGAATTGTATGGATTGCTAGTGCATTTTACAGTCTAAAATTTGTTTGAATCATGTAAAAGGAACTCTTAACTTAATTTTGGTTTTTATGTGATAAATTTTTTATGGATTTTGTGAAAAGATATTAGCATTTTAGTGAAACTAGTTAGAAACTCTACCCAGGGTTCCTAGTGGACTTGTAAATTGCATTTCTTGCCATTCCCATGGTAGAAATTCCTAAAAATTGGTGGAATGGCTTATAATTGTATATATTTTCATTCCTAAAATTTTAGGTTCTAGGGTTTTGGTTGGCATTTGTTTTGGTGATGCCCTAGGTTTGATATTTTCATGTTTTAGGTCTAATTGGAAAAAAAATAGTCAATTTTTGAAGGGTTCCATACAAAGTTACCACCCTTGAAATTTTGGTATGTTGTATAGAGCACAAATGGGTATCTAGAACTATGTTTAAATTTTTTATATCATGTCTACAATGAAATTTATGGTTTAAAAGGTTTTTTTGTTGCCCACATGCTCTAGGTTCAAGAAATAGGACAGTCAGATTTTGAAGCCTCCATACCAAAGCAACCCTAGCCAAGTTTTGGATATGTTGTCAAAGAGAAAAAGTGTATCCAAAATTATGCTCAAATTTTGGTTGTCATGTCTGCCTTGAAAATTGTGGTTGGAAAACCTTGTTTGGAGGGCTACTAGGATGAACAAAGACTAGTGGATCAAAACCCACCATTTGAATGCTTAGAGATTGAAAGTTTACGTGTTTGAGGATTGTTTGGAGTTGTCCACCCCTATTCTTTAGCACTTTTCCAACCAAATAACTGTGCAATTGGCCTTGAATTCCCATTTATAAAACATGGGAGCAACAAGCCTTGGGGAAAATTACACTTACAGTCACATTTTACATTTGACATTCATTTGAATTTGAATTTCAAAACATCCCCATTCAGTTATATTTGCATTTTCAATGAGGGGGGAAACATATAAGACAAAAAATATTTCCATTAGCTGAAGAATATTTTCTCGCCTTCCAAAAGGCATCTTTCACCATTGTAGCAGCAAAAACATCTTCTCCACAAGCAAAATTATCTTCCACATAGATGTCCAATCAGTAGAAACTTTTAAAACAAGAAAGCAATAAAAAGAGAGAGAAATAGACCCCATCCACATCATCACATTTGTCATCAATTATATGAGAGGATATAATATTTTGCAATACTTCAACATAGGCTTAATATATGAATTTTTCAAGCCATGTATTATATTCCTCCTCGATTGGCCACTGCATGTCCAACAATTTTTGCACTTTTGTGTTATGTTGGTTGTATCTTGCATTAATCAGTACCTTGGCATCTTTGACAAATGTGCCCATCCTTACTTCAATTCCTGACATATTATCAATAGTTGGGTTCAACATTGTGTAATCAGTGAGATTGATCATTTGCTTAAAATGTGGGAGTAGATTTCCCAACTCATCTTTCCATACTGCAATCTCCTTCAATTCACCTTTATCATCCAATATCTTGGGCATACCATGCCCTTCCATCTCTTTAAACATTATCAACTTATTATGTAGTTGCATTCCCAACTTACCATGAAATGTTGTGATCTCACTTAGCAAATCAATTGCCTTCAATAGATCAAAAACATTGGTTGGAGCTTCAGGATCTTCCTACATATGTGGCATCATTTCTTTTAATTCTCCCACCCTATTACTCCACTTATTCCATTCATTCTGGAATGCCTTTTGAACCAGCAAATATTTCTTATTGGCTTCATGAACATTCTTATAAACATCCCATACAATATCAACCTTGTTTACCAATTTTGTAACTCTATGTTTTAACACATCATCACAAATATCATTAGCCACCTTGGTTATCTCTAATTTTTCTTTCATAGTGTTATCTTTCTCTGTTTGTGCCTCCTTCAAACTCTGAATCCTTAATGCAAAGGTCTCCCTATCTTGAGTTGATAACTCTGAAGAGGATGAGGAGGGTGAGGGAAGTGTTGTTATTGATTGACTGGCCTGTGTTGTGGCCTTAAATTTATTACATTCATCCAAAAAACTATTGTAATCTTTTAGCAATGCATCATACTTTTTCGGGTGATATTTGTACAATGTCAGCATTTAGCATGGCAGCATGCACAATTAGTTTAGCATCTTGAATTTGGGTTATGTTTATAGCTCTCTTCACCACAATTGAGCCAATAGCTTCATTAATTACCCTGACAACCTCAGGTTTTCTTGTGTTAGGCATCATCGACCAAATTGAAAGAGTATGCAATTTTGGACTAAAACCTAATCCAAACACATGGCTATCAAAGTGCTCTTTTGATATAGAGGCTTGAGGATCCTTCCTTATTGCATCAAGTGCAATAGTAGAGGTTAGATTTCACCTTAGAAACAACATTATTCCCTTGTCTGTAATTGGCCTCAACAGGAGTAATGGTTGTTATCTCAGCCATTATCTTTTCTCTTCTACTTTCTCTACTTACTCCTACTGAGAAGGGTCAACATTGACCTTAGCTTCTTCAATTTTCTTCTTTATATCCTGGCTCCTCTGCTGGATGATGAATTCCTTAAATTCCTTAGTCTGCACAAAGGTTTCATCTGTAAGGAATTCATCACAAGCCTTGATCCTTGGATCATCATCAACCTTCTCATCATATTGCCACTTTACAATTCTATCCTGGGGAACAGATGAGTCAAGAGCATCATTTATTTTAGGAGAGGGGAATCTCATCTCCACCTCCTCATCATCTAGCACATGATTTGCATATTATTCTTCTCCAATTATCTCAATGTCTCCCCCTTCAATCTCTGAAGGTTTCTCTAGAATATCCATTGCTTCATGTTGTTGGTCCAAGAGAGCTTGTGCCTTTTCAACAACCTCTTTAACCTTTATCTTAAAATCACCATTTTGGTAATCATTCAACTTTGTCATATCCCTTTCAAAAGGGTCCTCAATATCATCATATGGATTGATGTAAAAATAATTTATCTTCATGATGTCTTCTTCAATGCTATAAATGGCATTCCACTCCTTTCTTGATGTAACAACACCATCAGTCGTCAAATTTATTATTACATCATCAATATATAGAATTTTATGAGAAAAAATAGACAAAATCTTCTTTCCTTTCATATCATTGACAAAACCTTCTAGATAAAAACTTCTAACCTCATCAATAGGCATCCTGAGGTTATTTACCATTATTCCAAATATGTCATAATTACCTTCTTTAGCAGTGGCCTTGAAATAATCAAATGTACAGTGTGGCACTATTACTAAGCCCTTCCTAGGAGTTCTAAAATTCTCCTTATCCATAAAATATAATTGCCACATCAGTTCCATGAATGCCATTCTATCAGACACATATAGTGGAAAACAATAAGGTGCCACCATGGCTCCATAGGCCCTTATTAGAGTGTACTCTAAATGCAAAAAATAATCAACCCAATTTTGTTTATGTGTTTCTCCTTCAACAAGCTCATGGGGGTGCATAATTTCCATGATAACCTTTGAAAGTATATAGAGAGGATCCACACCCATACTCTCCAAAATACTAAATTTGATAACATTGAAAAAGACAAGATAATTTGAATGGGGACAATTTTGGTCCCAAATGTGAGTCCACATTTGGATAGGTAGATCATTTCCTTCTTCATCCTTCTACCTTAGCTTAATTTTATTTTTCCATTTC
>VDFB02014053.1:0-41741 GCA_007258455.2 Sequoia sempervirens | reverse complement strand
TTGCTTTCAGTAGGTTGTTAGTTGTCTTGTTCTATTTTTAGAAATAAAGCTTGCATGTTGGCAAGTCTTGTTGTAAAAGTAAGGAGATTTTAGGGTTCCCTACTCCTTCGCTTGTGTATAAATAAGGGCAGCCTTGCCCATTTTTCTTTAATGATTATTGTGATAGCAAATTGTTGAGCCTACTTTTGCCTGCAAGTTGTTATTTAGTGTCAGCTCACTTAGTGTATGTGCAAGTTTGTATGCTTACTTTTCCTTCAAGATATTGTTCAGTTTATGTGTTACTTGTGTCAATGTATTCTGGTTTGATTGCAAAATTGTAAGCCTATTATTGCTACAATCCTGCTATCCCAGAAGTTTAATCTTTGTTATTTGAAATTTGAGAAAGGAAATCTTATGCTTGCTTTGCTGCTTTGATCTACTGTCTCAGGTTCCTGTTTTATGTGTTATGCTTATATAATCTTATTTCAGCTTGCATCTAAAAGTACAATGAGTCTTAAGGTGTACATTGAGAGTGAGTTTATGTGAGTTTTGTGTCAAAGAATCATTCCTTGTTCTCTTTTAACTCTCAAGCTCTGAGTTTACTTGAGTTGTTAAAGCGTCATTAGAGTAGGCTTAGTCATAGTTGAAATTCAAAAAGAGAAAATCTCAGCTACGGTAGAGTTTTATAACCTTGTGCTCTTAGCTGAACAAAAAGATTGGCAATTAGTTTTAGTTTACTTTCTTTAAGCAACATCAACGAAGAGGGAGCTTCCCCTCCTAATCTGAAGAGCAGTTAATCTATGCATAGCTGTCTGTTTCTAATTCACATACCAAAGGTGCGAATTGAAACGCCAACAAATTGGGAGAAAATCTAGAATCATAATATTTTATTTGATAGTTGGATATGATGAATAGATTGGAGGGATATCGAGTTCTAGAGAGAGGATAACCATGAATGGTAGAGGACACTTGTCTATGAATGTATTTGGGTTGGTTGTATTCAATAATCCTAGGATGTTTGTTTCTTGGGTGGCATTCACTAGTAGCTAGTTTTTGATCTGTATCTATGTCAATGTTGAATGTGAGAATAAGAGGGGTAACCCATAATAGTAATTTTCAAAGCCCAAAAATTTCCTTCTCCTTAGCACATAGATGTTAGTTTTTCAGATCAGATTTAATAGATGTTAGTTTTTCAGATGTTGAATGTGAGAATAAGAGGGGCAACCCATAATAGTAATTTTCAAAGCCCAAAAATTTCCTTCTCCTTAGCACATAGATGTTAGTTTTTCAGATCAGATTTAATAGAAAGCAGAAAAAGTGCAACACAGTGAACAATGAACACAACAAGATACCTTGGGAAAACCCTCCTCGAGGGAGTAAAACCCAGCCAAAATATGTCCCTTATTTATTGAATGAAAAGAACAGAAATCTGCTTAACAATTTGGCCAAACACAAGGCTGATTCAATGCAATGAGAGATAGCACCTTTCTTAGGTACGAATATATAAAGAATATTATTCCTCCTTGAAAAACAATTGACTTGAATCAAAATGGCAATCTGCTGCAAATAATTGAACTCCTACTTGTAGTGCAAACTTGACTTGAATTAAATTGGATTGCCAATGAAGAGGAAACCGCCTTGTTTATATATGCATTAAGATGTCTTTTCATAAGAAGTCAGCCTCTTTCACAAAGGAGATGACTATACCAAAGTGAGACGACTTTTCATTAAGTCGGCCTTGAAAAATAAATTAATCATTTAAATAGTACATCTGCCTCAGCATTAATATTATTTTTATATTTTTAAATTCAAAGGAGAAAGAAATCTCCCGCCGCTACTATAACATCAACACTCCCTCTTAGCTAGGGAGATATCTTTCCAGATATCCAAGTCATGGAGTCTCTCAACATGACACCCACAATGGCTACACCCATTTGTGGAAAAGAGTTCATCACGGAGTCTCTCAACATGATATTGTCATGGAGTCACTCAACATGACATCCACCATGGCTACTCGCATGAGTGGAAAGGAACATGTGCACAAGTGCCCATCACGGAGTCTCTCGACGTTATGTCGTCATGGAGTCTCTCAACATGACGTCCACCATGGCTACTCCCATGTGTGGAAAAACACAAGTACAAAGGTTTCATCACAGAGTCTCTCAACATGATGTCGTTATGGAGTCTCTCAACATGACGTCCCATCTCAGTCTCAGAGATGAACAAGGGCTTGCACCTCATATTTCTCCGTCTCAAAGAAATATACACTACAAGGGCTTTCACCTCATATTTCTTTGTCTCAGAGAAATATACACTACAATGGCTTTCACTTCATATTTCTTCGTCACAAAGAAATATACACTACAAGGGCTTTCACCTCATACTTCTCCATCACAGAGAAATATACACTACAAGGACTTTCACCTCATACTTCTCCATCATAGAGAAATATACACTACAAGGGCTTTCACCTCATACTTCTCCATCACAGAGAAATATACATTACAACAAGTCTTCATGATGATGTGACTCCCTCTGAAGCTTCAGGTATGGGCATCAACCTCCTAACCTCCTCGTCCAAGGTTGCCTTTGTTGGTATGTCAGATTCCCTCTGAATGTTATTTCCTCCTCTTCGAAGAAATTGATTGACTTTAGAATAAGAACCCTTCTGAATTGACTTTAGAACTTGGCTCCTTTTGAGATGTCCCTCTGTCAATTTCTGTAGTAGAAACATGTTGAATAGACCTTAATTTGCAATCTCGAGCAAAGTGACCATACTTGTCACACCTGTAACATTGAATGTGACAGAGATCCTTCTTTGGTTCTGGGCAGAATCTGGTTCTTTGTCTTTATTCCTCTTTCTTCCTTTGCCTCTTTCTGTAGAAGTATGTGTAGCAAGAACTTGATTTTCTACATCATGATAGTTTCGCCCAATTCCTCTTGTTGCCAACTTGGACTTTTCTTGAATACAATCAGCTCGAAGACGATCAAACTTGGGCAACTTAAATCTCCCACTGATGCTTTGAATAAAGGGTTCGAAGATTGAGGAAGACCATTTAGTGTCAACATAGCAAGATTTGTGTCTGCAATTATATCCCCAATAGTGCTCAATTGATCTCTCAAATCAGCAATCTTCATAAAGAATGAGATGACTGAATCATCTTTAGCCATTTTTACATGGTGAAGTTGTTGTCTCAAAGCAAGGGCTTTGCTGGTGTTGTTGATCTCATACAATCCTTTTAGAGTATCAAACATTTCTTTAGCTGTCTTCAACTTGGAGATGATCGGTACTAGGTGATCCATCACAAAGTCTATCATGATCTTTCTAGCCTTCGTGCCATTTTTCTTCCACTGGATTTTCTCAGTATCACCAGAAGGCTTGGGCATATCACTTTCCACAAAATCAAGAAGATCATTCTCCTCTAATGCAATGAGTACCCTGGGTTTCCAAGAGTTGATGTCTGTGGCTCCATCAATTGAAGTTTGTGGCTCCATCAAGTCTATCTTGTACCTTGACACCGATCACCATCTTCTTTTTCTGCACAAATTCAGCTTCAACGATCTGCCCTTAGGTTTGAAATAATTTGCAACCTTTTGCCTTCAAGATCTACCCTAGATGAAAAGTTGACTTGACCGCTTAACAAATCTGATCAGATCTTTTCTTAGACCCGCTTTGATACCATGTTAGTTTTTCAGATCAGATTTAACAGAAAGCAGAAAAAGTGCAACACAGTGAACAATGAACACAACAAGATACCTTGGGAAAACCCTCGTTCTCAAGGGAGAAAAACCCAGCCAAAATATGTGCCTTATATATTGAATGAAAAGAGCAGAAATCTGCTTTACAACTTGGCCAAACTCAATATCAGAAAACATGATACACTTATAATTCAAGACTAAGTTCATCATGTAAAAGTTAAAACAATGTAGAGATGAATGAAAACAGTGCAAATACTTGTTGTCTATGATAGAAGAGGAGAATGACATGCTCCATCATTCCCGCCAACACCCCAATAGGCATAATAAGGTAGTTACTCTTGTATCTAAAGTTAAGTTTTTCATATCATATCAAGCTTGGCTAAAGATTACTAGATCTTACTTTTGGCTATGAAAACAAGGTGCATATAATAAATAGCCATTATTAGTTCTAGACTGATGGAATAGTCTTTGAATGTTATAGTATAATAGAGGCTAAAACTAGATAACCTATAGTTACATTCAACAAGCTAAAAAGTATCATTGATTCTAGATTTGCACCTGAAATGAAATTTATAGAAACCTCTAGACAAAGGGAAATGGTTATGAAAATTGATAACAAAAAGGGATATAATATTCAAGATAGAACCCTATTCAGTGATTTACTTGAACGAGTATGATAACATTCACTTTGTTAATGGTCTAAACCCTTAAAGTTGTGTACTAGTCTTTTACATCCCCAATGCCAAGATGAGCACCCTAGCCAATGCTATTTGCTTAGTGAATCAAGATAGAATCCACAAATAAGTTTTGAAACCACAAAAAGTCAAAAACTCAATAATATCAAACAAATTCCACGAGTAAATGCAAAAGAAGGCCCTCACCCTAGAATATTTGAAATTTAAAAAAAAAAACAATAATGCCAATCATATCAAGAAGCTAAAATCTCACACTCGTAGGAACATCACTATGGAGAAAGTAGCGACATAGCTAACACCAACTCTATAGCAAAACAATGAAGAACAACCAATTTGATTCGGAAAGAAAAAATACCTAATTGATTTATGCCAAAATTAATAAACAAGAATATTAAAATAATATTGTAATATTTAGTTATAATGGTCAAATAAGTCATTAGTATAGTCTTTAGAATCTTTCCTTATTCTCTTTAGTTGTCTTCTGCTTTCTTCGTTTTTGATCTTATCCTTATTGGATAAATCATTTGTAACTCTATTTAAGAAGACTTTCACTCCTTTGTTAATATCAAATATCTTGATAATTAATTCTCTGTGTTTTTAATTATTTTATTGTATCAAAACTTAGGTTTCTTTCTTAAAGTTTTGACGAATTTTTTATTATAAATTTGTGGGCAGTTTATTTTTCTAAAAAAAATAATTTGTGGGATTATTACCTTAAATTCGCAAGGGTTTCTCAAAAGATTTTATGCGATTTTTTTAACAAAAATTTGTGGGTATGTTTTTTACCTGAAAATTTCACGAGGTTTTTTCAAAAGTCTTTGAACCATTTTTTTTATAAAATCATGGGATTTTTTCTGTATCTTTTTCACAATGAGTTGGAAACTTTCATTGACGAAGGTGATGAAGTTAGGAACCAAAGTTATCTTTAATGCAAACATCTTTTTTTTTAATAAGAGGTTGTGGAAGGATTGTCCAGTTCCGATAGGTTTATGGAAACCATGTCTTGGGCCAACGGGGTTGTGACAACCTCACAGTGAGCTGACATAGGTTTTGAAACCTCTTGATTTTACAAACAACTGTACACTGGGAAAACTTGACCAATTTGAAACTGAAATATTTTGAGAAGTAACTGTTAAAACCAATAGGAGCACAACAAAATTGAACAAGACTGAAAACGAAATCTGAAATTTTTTTTGGGCGATACGAGATTGTTAATGGACCTAGATGCTCCTGCATCAAAATTTTAGTGCAAAAAATAGAAATTACAAGTCTATTAGCATATCTCTTTAGGTCTTTTAGCTTTCGTCAACTACATATCAGCACTTTAGGAAAACCTAGTGAAATTTATGTGATTTATCTGAGAAACCTTTATAGAAAATTTTCTAATTTTCAAGGGATGCTTCTAGGAGATGTATGGAGACACCAAGAAACTTAATGTGAAGTCTCCTAATGTTTGGAGATGTCCCCATATAGGTCCCAGGTCTTCGAGATGGGACACTTTTTCGGTATGGGAGATGAGTACCAAGTGTTACGTTATGAATCTTTTGGTAACTATGATTTCAACATAACACACCTAAATGAATCTCCATCTCAAGCTATTTTTCTGTGAACATATGAGACTTGCCTCTCCTTTTATAGCCTAAGTATACCTCGCTTATTGCTCTGTTGGAGGGGTAATATACATATTTGATATTAGTCACCCATGTGTTACCTGCTAAAGTTGCCAAGTTTAGCCAAATCATCTTATTGGATTCATTCTCAAAATTGGCTTCCTTGTGGTAAAACAACAAGGTACTTATTGAAAATAAAACATTGAGACCATGTGCCCCTTTGAATATTTACAGACTTATTACTACAGCAATGAAAGCCTGTAACAAATGAAAGATTATAAAAATCTGTCAATACTTCTTTGAATATGATCTGTACCATTCTTCCCACTCTCCATCATTAGGCTAGTCAGCATCAATAATGGTCTTTGCCTTGTTCATGTTGGCTTTGATTCTAGCATCTAGCATAGCTTTAGTCTCATTGATAAAGTTGTCCATTTGTCTAATGCTAGAATCTTATCAACTTGGTGACTAAACAATATTGAATCAACTTTAATTCTTGTCAAGAGTGGCTCTGTAAATAAGGGTACAAGATTCTTAAAATTTCGTTTCCAAAACCCCATGGCCTTCTTTCCTCCATCATGGCCCACAATGCTTGGGATACTAACTCCCATACCTTTTCCCTCCGCTTGACTTGTCCCTGAAAACAACTGTTTCACATGACAACACACTTACTTCTTGAGTTGTAAATATCTAATGAGTGCTCCCAAGGGCATATTTAACATTATTGTGTATTTTTCTCATGGGAAACACCTTGAAGATCCACTTGCTCGTAGCATAGGTTCAAGCCCTTTGATTTGTTGCTGTTAGGATATTCTCAGGGCATTTCCATGGCTCATCTGCCATTCCAATCAAATTTTGTACCCTAGCTTGTAACACAATCACCTCTTTAATATTTTGCTTGGCCTTGTTGGTGGCTTCCTTGTCTCTTTCTTTTGACCTTCTCAAAAGGTCTTTCAATCTATTCACCTCTTGCTTTGATGAACCACTTCTTAGTTCTTTGAGATGTACCTATAGGACACATTGGTGCCTTAGGTCCCATTGTTGGAGTTGAGATAAGAGCTTATTTTCCTTTCATTTTTCTTCCTTTAGGGCTCTCTTTAAGTTTGTATTCTCCTTCAAAATCAAGTCATAGTCAGCTTGTAGTTTCTTGGTTGTTGTTTTGGTGAATTGGACAATTTGGACTGCCCAAGAAGTTGCTTTGGGAACAAAAACATTCCCAACCCTCTTGACAATAGTTGCTCCATTAATCCTTGAGGATCTTCATAAATTGGGGCTTATTGTGCTTTGGGGTAATAGTCCACATCGGCAATGTCTTATACTTAGGGCTGTATTTTGACCTAGAATAAAATCTTTTTGCTTGCTTTGCACTTTCAAACACATCACATTCCTCCCTCCTTTTGAGGGTATCTATGTGATGAGCCCTGCTGGCTCTCAACTCAAAACCCCAATTTTTCTTAAATCTTTAAGTGTTATTTAGTTTTTTAGAGAATATTTGATAGACAGAAGAGAAGGGGCGCAGCATATTTAAGCTTGTAAACTGAAATACAAAGCAATTTCTCACAGAATTGAAATGCAGAAGTTGTTATTATATTGAAACAATGAGATCATGAATAACAAACATACCAGAAAGTCTCCAGTTATTTTATTTAAAACAGTAGCCAGCTCGCCAGCCAAGAATGCTGAGAAACTGACAAATAAGGACGCCAAGCCTCCAGATCTAGAGTTCTCCTGCCTCGAAACTGGATACAATACTCTGAAAATGCAAGACGCCAAGGATGGAAGACCAAAAGCAAACAAAAGGGAGGCGTTTCAGCCTAACCCTTCACACGCCTCTCTCAAGGCATGAATCCCAAGGTAGGCCGTACGGCCAAGGAAAGAATAGAAAGAATCTCTGCTGGAAGCCTCTGACTCTGAAGAAGGATGCGCCACCAGGAAGAAACCCTCATTTATTGCAAACAACAAGAAATCTCAATATATATAATCTCTGTCTGAATCTGTAGAACCTCTGAATGAAGCTCTCAACATGCACTGATTCGATTGATCTTTCACAATCTCAAGAGTGCTCACACTGAAGAGGTATCGTTCTTCAATGGCAGTTTGTTCAAACCCTGATCACAGGAGAATGCACAGGAAATAGCACAAGGCAAAGTTGAAATATCAAAAGGTGAGTTTCTCATTGCCAAAGATTGCTTTATACCCAAATGGCACGCATTTCAAGAAAATACGCCCTTTTACAATCATTTAAATCTTTTAATATTTTATTAAGTCCTTTTCAATAGTCAAGACTTAATACTTGAGCGCACTTTAATATTTTAAGTCATTAAAATATTAAATCACCTTTTAGAATATTTTAAGTGATATAAAAATGTATTAAAGTCGATGTGACTTTAATAAAAGGCATTAAGTTAAATAATTAACTTAATCACTTAAAAATTCATAACTCGCTCAAAACTCCAAATATTCCTGTGCCGTCAGAAGCTGTGGACTCCTGAAATGCCAACGCCTGCTGTGATCCAATCACTGGCCTCTGAAAACAAGAACAATCAACCTCTCCAGAAAGTACCACTGACCCTCTAACTAATCCGGCTAGCCCACAAGGGTCCAATAATGGGCTAACACCTGTTCAGGAACCTGTCTAGCGAGGGACATCACAATCTATAATAGTGGCAAAGGCAATATCCCACCTTGGCAACAACGCCCACTTTTCTTTATTAATTTCTGGCCGGGGTCATGCCTTCTATGTTGACTTCAAATGCTGACAATGAACTTTGGGTAGTATTAGGTTCACCCACATCAACTCAGCATGAGCTCTTTTATCTTGCTTTAATGCAAACATCTTGAATTCATCAAAATTGATGACTTCATCATCCACTAGGAATTCATCATAAGCTTTTTGTCTTCCATCCTTAATATTCTGATCACTACCCAAAAGGGTTAGCATATTGGGAGCATTAGGTGTTGTTATCTCAATTCTCTAGTGGTGTGGGGGAGAAGCAACTCTATCACAGATTGGGTCATTTGGAGGCACAAAGTTATCAAACCCCTCTGTATCATCATAGCTCATTGGTGGCTATATTG
The DNA here is from genome assembly GCA_007258455.2 of Sequoia sempervirens. Taxonomy (NCBI): domain Eukaryota; kingdom Viridiplantae; phylum Streptophyta; class Pinopsida; order Cupressales; family Cupressaceae; genus Sequoia; species Sequoia sempervirens. The sequence goes on along the minus strand of VDFB02014053.1, from coordinate 32,680 downwards.
GAACCTTAGCTTGAGTTTGAGCTCTCTACATGGTGCTTGGTTGTATTTTAAAACTAGTAATGAAGGAGATTGAAATTTGGAGGGCTTTTTTCTTTTTAAGAATGTTCCAAGGGCTGGTGCCTCAGATGGAGAGGAATTGGTGCATATCTTTCTTCCATGACTCCTTTTGGGGCTTCTAGTTTTGTAGGTTTAACCATTTTGAGTATTATGGCCAAGGTTTCCACATTATTTAGCATGAGCTCCATACTTTCAATTGGGTTCTTAATTTCTAGGTAAAATCCTTTACAAGAGGCATAATCTTTCCACAGTCCATGAAATTGATAGAGAGTGATTCTAGATAAAACTGTGTAGTAGTTTTTGTGCAATGCAAAAACTACTCTAGAAGCACTCTCTATCAAGATCCCTTATAGTTATGGTCATTTATTGCCCTTTCCCTTTCAACAAGCTTAATTTTCATCCACTATCCCTTTTGAGCTGCTTTTCCTCCTTATCCTAGCAGTTTCTAGTAAGGTCCTCTTTTCCAACATATTGGTGCTCATATCTAGATTTGCCAATGTCCCTTTTCATGTTATGGATAAACTTTTCTGGAACCAATTCCTTGCCAAATTTGCTTATTACATCATTCGACATCTCATAGGCATCCTTCCCTAATATAGTAAAATCAGAAATCTGGTTGTGAGGGAAGAAAACCTCTTTTTGAGTGTCTTATGAAATGGCAATGATCATAATTATATAGCTGCCAAATTGATTAAGAAAAGTAATTTTGTCTAGGACCATTTTGGGAAATCTATGAAGAACAATTGCAGCACCATATATCCTAATGATAGTATAAGTCTTGTGGAAACCACTCAGTTGTTTCAATTATTGTTTTCTCTTTCAACATTACACCTCGTTGGTCCACCAGTTTATCTTTTGAACCACTAACCTTTAATTAGCATTGGGGGTTTGATATTCTATCAATGAAATGCTTGTGAGAGAAACGGATCTTGTATCTCTTGTCATGCTCACTGTTATTGAGTTATGCAGGAATAATCCTCTTTATGTCATAAAAATTGTTTAATATTTATTTGAAGTTGCTGATAGCTTGTGAAAAATGCTAGGGAGATGTCTGATAAGTAATAGCATATTCTTTAGTCACCATGATAATGGACACATTGTGCAATATAGGAGTGAGTTGAGTCCAGCATTTAGAACTAAGGAGTATGGAAACGTTTAACTTGAGAAGGCTTCATTATACAAACATTTCTGCTGTCTCTTTTGGATTGTAGCCTGACTTCAAGTCTTTAATGTTATTATGTTATACCAATGCAATTTTTTTTTCTATTGTGTTGAATTCCAAGTTGTTTTAAGTGCAAAACCTTCAGGAATTGTCTTGTTTTCTATGTCTTGTAGTCCTTTGTCCTTTTCTAATCTTCATAGGATTGTGGTATTGAGTGTTCTGACAAAAGGAATGAGTTTTTCAAAGAGAACATTGGTTTCAGCAAGGGCACTTGGAGAAATCAATGCACCTAAGCATCATGGTCAAATTCAAAATAGTTCATAGATGTGCACTTGGGATGCCATGGCACACCTCATCAAAGAACAATATAAGTTGAAATTTGAAGACTTTCATAGTGCACAGGCATGCCTAAGAGACAATATGTGCACCTATACAAAGGAGATAACTTGAAACATTTAAAAACTTGCTCTAAGGATTAGAGGCTCACCACAATGAAGGTTGCAAAAGTTCAAAATTGATCTTCAATGGTCAGGTTCGTGTGAAAGAATTAGAATGCACCTCAAAGTGAATGATAATTTTTTTCAAAATTTCTGATCATTGTATAGGTGCGTGCTAAGGAGGAAGCATGCACCTTAAAGAAGAATGGTTAGTTTTGAAAGAAAATGAACTTGCACATATAGGCGTGTCCCTAAAAGAAGCAAAAAAAATCAATTTGTTCTTACAATATATAGGCATGTACAGGATGAGAGGCATGCACCTCAGGACATGTCATAAAGTTTCAATTTTTTTAAAGCTAATACATGCACACATGCCTGAGACAAGAAACATGCCAATGCATGGCATTATGCTTAGACTTGCGTGACAACACAAATGCATGCCTCATAAGGTAAATTTTTTGAAAAATGTCTAAGTGCAATACAAAGACACATGTAGAGATGAAGATGCACCTAAATGAAGGAATTTTTTTAGGGTGATAGTTCATGGGTGCACTTCTTAGGATGAATGCACACCTATACAGAGAAATTTTTAAGTTAAAAGCTATCTTTAATGAGTAGGTGTGCATAGGAGAATATGGAGACATCTATCTTAAGGAAATTAGTATGAATATGATCACATTCCAATGTATAAGTGCATGTTTGGGTAGAAAGACACACCTCAAAGAAGGAAAATCAAGCATTCAACAACTTCTATTCATAAGTGCATGCTTGAGATTGAGGGCACATCTCAATAAATGGAAAAAAGGATTGGTTTGCAAAAATCCATTGCTAGGTGAAGAGATTTTTTGCCAAAATTTGTTATCAATTGCTAATTGCGTGCTTGATTTGGGAGAGACACCTCATAAAGGAGGAAAGTTTGTTTTAAAAATTCAAAGCTCAATTGTTAGGTGCATGCTTGATTTGGGAGAGACACCTCATAAAGGAGGCAAGTTCATTTTAAAAACTCAATGCTGAATTGTTAGGTGTGTGCTTGGGGTGAGGGACACACCTCAATAAAAGAAAAAATCAAAACAACTTTCAAACCCATTGTTAGGTGTGCGCATAAGGGCAAGGGTGCACCTCAACAAAGAAAATTTTCAATTGACATCAAAGTTTGAAAACCCCATTGTTTGACGCACACTCAAGGTCAAGGGCGCACCTCAATAAAGGAAAAATCAAATATTCAAAAGTCACAGTGTATAGATGTGCTTTGGGGTGTAGATGTGCACTTTACCAAAGGGATTATTCAAATTTCAAAAAATATGTAATTAGGTGTCCCCTTGGTGATGAAGTGCACACTTGTGCAAAGGAAATCAAAACTACAAGTTCAAAGCCCATTTTATAATGTATTGGTGTGTGTGTGTGTGAAGCAAAAGTGCACACCTATCAAAGGGATTGAAAACATCAAAGTAAAATTTTCAAGGTTTTTTTGAGGGTTAGCCATGATCAAAGGAAAAGTTGCAAAATCATCAAAGTCATTTAGAGCCATCTATCTAGAAGTGTATTTTGAACCCGTGCCAAAAAGAGCACATGTTATTTTTAGCCATCACCTTGTTTAGAGAAAAGAGCATATCTTGCGATTTGCTATTTTTAGCTTGAGGAGCCCATGCTATTTATAGCCTTCCACTATTTTTAGCAATCGCTATTTATAGCCTAGAGTTTGAGAGATGTGAGCATTAAGTTATAGTTTGTAATAAATTCAATCTATAGCTTAATTGGAGGTTGCATGGTTTTAGTTTTAGTATTAAAGAATAGGATTGTGTAATAAAAATTGCATTTCATGCAATGAGTTATTCTGAGTAGAAGTAGTGGTTAGCTTTGTAAAATGTATAAACAAGTGGCTTTTTGCAGTTAGTTGAATCAATGGTAATTTTAATGTCTGCATATTGTTGAAATTGCTATTTAGTGTTATTGTCAATCAAGAATTGGGTATTCATTCAATGGGATTTAGTACACCTACTTTGCTTCTAAATTTATATTGAAGTGTTCTATCTTATGTGTTAATGTACCTTTATGAACTAAATATCATTTAACAATTCCTGAAAACTTTGTATTGCAATGATTGTATGGTCAGTCCCTTGTAGCTTTGAATACAATGGCTGTGTTTAGCTTATAACGTTTAGTGTTATTTAATCCTTGTATACTTGCTTTGTTTAGTCTTTGCCTTGAAGTGAGCAACACAAGTATCTAGTTGTTAGAATTATTTTCAGTTAGAAAAACATAAAATCCTTTTCCTTGTGTTGAAAGAGTATCTCAGCCTTTTAGACTAGGTAAACCCCAAAAATATATGCATTTAATAGTCATTTCAACTTGAAATCATCCCGAAAACATTATAAAGTTGGCAAATTGCAAGTACATATTGTTCATAGTAGGTTAATTTTTATTTTATAGGGAGTTTCCCCTTCTAGTTCAAAGAGCAGTTCTATTGTACATTTGTTCCATTTTGTGTTGCATTCAAAGGTGCAAATTAAAGTGCAAACAAAGTACTATTTCCATTTGAAAAGGGTTTATCCTTAACACTAAAGAAGCGTTAATCTGCAAAAAATTGCGATTAATCGTGATTTTATTAAAATCGGCAGGCGGGATGATTTTTTCCCCAATTTTTTGAAAATATCATTGACTAGAATGGTCAATGACTTTTTCTCATTTTAAACTGCAAAATCACGAAAAAATTGCATTTGAAACCTGCAAAAAACACGGAAAAAATCGCGCTGATTTTCACGCAAAAAAAGACCCTTTTTTTTACACCAAACCCCTATTCAGTCCGCCCGCACGTCAGCTTTAGGCATGTTTTGGAGGCGATTTCTGGGCCACTCATCATCCGTGATTTCTGCTACAAGCCTACAGGTTGGCATTTTATGCGATCACATTTCTTTGAGGTATTCTGTAAAACAAGTCTGTGCGTCCACATTTTGCATAGGCAAGACTGTGAACTGTTTGATAAAATGCCTCAAAGAAGGCATTTCATTGCCTTGTCTATGCATTGGCTTGTCTATTTATCAAACAGACTACATTTCTAAACAGTTCATTGCCTTGTCTATGCATTTGCTTGTCTATTTTATCAAACAAACCACATGTCTACAGACCACATGTCTTTGAAATTGAGGCATTTTATCAAACAGTTCACTGCCTTGTCTATGCATTTGCTTGTCTATTTTATCAAACAAACCACATGCCAACAGACCGCATGTCTTTGAAATTGAGGCATTTTATCAAACAGTTCACTGTCTTGCCTATGCTACCACATTTCTCATACATGTCTACGGTATACCAAACAATTCAAACAGTTCACTGCCTTCTCTATGCATTTTCTTGTCATTGCATTACATGAGACCACATTTCTTTTAGGCATTTTATCAAACAGTTCACTGCCTTGTCTATATGCTTACTATTACGCTTTGATAGATTTTTACCAAGCATCCATAGCTTGTTCGAAAGCGCCTGTTTTAGCCATAGCAGCAAGGCAGCGAACAGTTTGATAAAAATTAAAATGCTTTGGTAGACATGTATGAAAAAAGTGGTAGCATAGACAAAGCAGTGAACTGTCTGAAAAAAATGCCTCAAAGAAATGTGGTCTCATGGAATGCCATGACAAGCAAATGGAATTGGCAGCTGCCTTGTCTATGCTTACTATTATGCTTTGATAGATTTTTGCCAAGCATCCATAGCTTGTTCGAAAGCACCTGTTTTAGGCTTTTAGCCATAGCAGCAAGGCAGTGAATTGTTTGATAAAATGCTTTGGTAGACATGCATGAAAAAAGTGGTAGCATAGACAAGGCAGTGAACTGTTTGAAAAAAATGCCTCAAAGAAATATGGGGTCTCATGGAATGCCATGACAAACAAATGTAATTGGCAGCTGCTTACTGTTATGCGTTGATAGATTTTTGCCAAGCATCCATAGCTTGTTTGAAAGCACCTGTTTTAGGCTTTTAGCCATAGCAGGAAGGCAGTGAACTGTTTGATAAAATGCTTTGGTAGAAATGTATGAAAAAAGTGGTAGCATAGACAAGCAAGTGAACTATTTGAAAAAAATGCTTCAAAGAAATGTGGTCTCATGGAATGCCATGAAAAGCAAATGCAATTGGCAGCTGCAGCCCTCTAGCATAGCTCTATTTGTAGTAGCAACTAGCAATAGTCATTGGCTACGTTTGATTTCTTGAAACTTTGTATACTTAGCTTATAGGTTGATTTTGTACAGACTAGATTGTAATTGAAAATTTGTCATCTACCAACATCTAGTTATTAGTTATGCAATGTAAAGTATTGCTTTGAAAGATGTGCAATGCAATGTAATCAGCGATATGAATATAAACTACACAAATCTATTTTCTACAATTCATTAGTTAAACTCTTTATTTTATTTGCTCTCTATATCTCTATGCAATGGAAATTCCTTTCAATTTCAAAAAAATAAGTTTTTATCTCTTGTTCTACAATTCTTTACTTTTTTTAAATCCGATTTTTTCTCGATTTTTCCAAAAAATCTTAATACTTTTGGTTTGCCGACTTTTCCCCCAAAAGATTTTGCTGCTATGCTTTACACGTTTCTCAAAAGGATTGTTTTAGTACAAAGTTTTCAAAATATTGTACAAAATACACATGAATATGAATATCTAGGTTTTTCTCCTTAATAACCAAATCAATTGTATGCAAATTACTAATTGCTAGCTTTAAAGAAAATAGTTGTCCATTGACAAAAAAGTTTAGTTTTCAGCATAGTTGCAAAATTTGCGAGTACTTGCGGGCCAAATGGCTAGGCGAGTTACTCGCCCAAAAACTCGCGGCAATTTTTCTGTGAAAAACTCGCGAGTAATCGGAAAAAAGCGCTAGTTTTTTGTCAATAACTCATTGAAATTTATATAATTATTTTTTCTTCCCTACAATTTAAACAAAAACGATTTTTACTTCATTTTCACATGTTGTTGGTGACTTAGGGCATGCAGTGACATGGTGACTAGCAATGAAGGTTTGTGTGGTTTCAAAGGCCTTAGAGCGCATTAGGGGTGTTGCCCTTGAACCCCGCGAGTGGGACTGCCCCTTGACCCTGTTGGGGGTGTCACCACCAAACCCCCACAAGGGGCGTTGTCCCTTGACCCCATTGGAGGCGTTGCTCCCAAAACCTGACAAGGGCCATTGCTGCTTGACCCTATTGGAGGCATTGCCCCCAAACCCCCATGAGGGGCATTGCCCCTCAACCCCATTGGTATCTCCATTCCCAAATTCCCATTAGTTATTAGGATCTCTTGTCAAAAAAAAGAAAATTGATTACAATGAGGGGGTGATGAGGACTTGAAGACTTGAAAATTTGAAAAACCCTCAAGTGTGCTAACTTAGACGTTATTATTGCACAACTTGCCAAAAATCTCTTTAGATGAAGCAACTTCTACATATGACATGGCTAGTGGAAGTGGCATTGTAACTCATTTAGAGTTTGAACTCAGTTTTTGGTCTATGATATGTATTAACTCTAATTTTGATTTATAAAAGATGGAAATCAACAATATGCTCTACAAAATTAGTAATATGTGTGTTTTTGAAGAATATTTTAAAAAATTTATGTATTTTAAAATGTTCGATAAAATTGCTGAGTTATTGCTGAGTTTTTTCCCGAGTTTTTGCCGAGTCCCAACTTTTTAAATTTTTTGGGCTTGCTGAGTCCGAGTTTTTTAACTATGGTTTTCAAGATTACCCTGTAGCGGATTCTTAACATTTTATTTTATGGTAGCAAAATAATTCCCAACATTAAATTGTCAATAGAGCCAGAGACACCTCTGAGATAACCCAAACAAAAAAAAAAAATTCCCAACATTGTTTTTAGATTATTCAAGCGAGATTATTCCTGAAAGAAATTAGTTGCACATACATAGAAAGCTAGTTTCCAACATTACCCTATTATGGACATTAATATTTTATGCTGTAATAGCAAAATATTTCCCAATATAACTATCTCTAGGTTATACCAGTTGAGATGATGGGCAAAACTATTTGTGCCGATTGTGAATACACCATTTTTTCAAATGTAAAAGAAATTGTTGACTTGTTTTTTAAAAAGATATTGTATTTTCATACATCTTAGTGAATTAAATGCATTAGTTATAAAACTTCTGTTTAATTTATTAAGCTACCCTGAAAGAGTACTGTAACTTTTCCATGATTGAAGATGTTTGTTTGATGTGTGTTGACACAGGTTCATCATAACAAACAATGGTGCAGGTCATACAGTTCCTAGCCAAAGGTATAATAAAACAGTGAGACTTCCATTGCTTGTTCTTATTTGCTTTGAGTACTGGCAGGAAGCTTGAAATTTTCAATATTTATACTGCTTATAATATCTTTGAGAAGAATGATCTGCCTTTGGTTCTTTCTCCTGCAATTTGAAATGTGAATTGAAGCACAGAATGTTTGAATGAATTACCACATGAATATGTGTTATGCAGATATAAAGAATATCGTCTTGAAGACTATTCACAGTGGTTTCAAAAGCAAGTAAGGGTTCTTTCACATTAAGAGAAATATCTGGCCAATTTATGTGCTTTTTCCCTTTTAATGTTTGAATGAGAAACTGCATGGTGTAAATATTTATACACTGTTCATTATCTGCTGATATCTTTTTATTTCAGCTCAATAATACCAGTAACTGGAAACATTTGAGGAGCTGTTTAGTAAAACCTGACTACTGTAACAAGCTGATTAAAGAATATAAGGTGAGCTCTATAGACGTCAACTTCTTGAGAATACTTTTTTTCTTTTTTGTGTTGAATTCTGGTAGATTTATGTGGACAATGATATAGTGCAGCTTTTGAATTTTTTTAAAGACTCTTAAGCAATATAAAAGGGCCAAACTTAGTCCAATAGAAGCTGGTTGCTGCAGACCGCCTTCTGAGTAAGTTTGTTTCTTAGTCTTGCTAACCAATCCTTTCTTTCTAACTTACTAATCAATTACTGCTATTGAGATTAATATTTGGCACAAAGAATTATATATGATGGTGTAAAGTGACAAGAGTTTGGAACTCTTGATGGTATAATTTACGCATTATGAATTAACCCTTGTAAATCTGTTGTTGCTATTTTAGGTGTGGTTATCCAGCCAAAAATGCATCCTATTATGATTTAAGCTTTAACCCTGTCAGTTCAAATAAGGATTGCAAACTGTACAAAAATAAGCGATTGGTCAAGTGTTATAACTGCAATTCATGCAAGTATGTGGTTATCTTCAAAGAAGTTTCACACGCAGAGTAAACTACAAAGATTTCTCATTTTATTTGCACATGTGTGTTCCTCTTTTTTTTAAAAAACCAGATTCTTGATAGGAGTATATAGTGCAGGGCTGGAGTAGCACAATATTTGAAGAGGGAATGGAAGATTGCTGCAATATTCAACGTCATTGCTTTTGCTGTGCTGGTAAATTTTGTCACCCTGCTATTTTGATTTACATATTTCTTCCATTACATTTATAACCGTGCTCTGCTCATCTATGACATAAGAATAAATTGAACAACCTTGAAGCTACCAAACACCATTGACTTAGTATATTTGTGTTTGAGTTGGTTTTACCATTCAGAAATGAATTGCCTTTATGTGAATGATCTTGATGTTTTTGCAACAGGTTCTTCTTTATTGTGTTGGATGCTATGCCAGGCGAAATGCTTCCAGATCTCATAACTCTAAATTGTGAGTCTATTGATTTTGAATTTGTAAGATATATAAATGTAATATGATGATTTAAGATCTTGTATTGAATCAGTCCATTGAGTAGATATGATTGACACAAATTATTTGGGGATACAAGTATTGTGAAATGAAGAAACTTGAACATTTATGTTGCTTTGTTTATGAAAGAAAAGATGCTTTATATTCATGGACATCTGGGACAACTGTTTGAAATCATGGAATACATGCTGGATTAATTTTTCCTAAAATACCTTGACTTTTTTCCCAACACCAAAAGTGCCACATCATGTAGAAATGATCATTGAATCATTTTAGTAATGTAAAGGGATAAAATGAATTTCATTTTGCTGAGATTAATTAATTTATTTTCCAAATGACTATAATTTATTTATTTTCCGAATGACTACAAAGACCAAGTAATGTTAATGTTTATTAAGGATTTGAGTTTTTCATAGGTAAACACAATACAATTTGTTGGATACAACTTTGTAATAAATTGTTGATTTCCATGTTTCGAGTCTCTTTCATTGGATGTTTGCTGTAAATTTTAATGCCTTTCACTGTTTATGGGCTGTACACCTTGCCACAATCAAGGGGGCTTGGGGTAACGCCTTGATTCAGGGATATGGGGGGCTATTGGCTCCCCATACTGGGGGTTGGGTTTAAGAACCTTCAATTTTTTTTTGGGCCCCTTAGAGATGGTTTTTAATCCATAGTTTTATAGTTATACAGTTATACCCATGCTATTATAATACCACTTAATGGTTTCCTATACTGATGTTCTTATAAATACTCGCACATCGATTAGGGTCAAGCACAAGGAAGAAATATCTTATTGTAAAGTGAATGGTTGAGTTAAAACAATGAATGATTGCAGTTTTTGTTGGGTTTTTTTCCAAGGTAAAATCTCTTGCTATACTACAAGTTTGCTGTTATTTCTTTCTGCTACATTTAAAATTTTGTTGGCGTTGCTTCTCTTTGCATGGGTTTATTAGTATTATTTCTTTTCATCCTTTGAGACTCCTCTCGAAGGAGATATTAGACCAAAGATATGGTTTTTTGGTTTGCTTCCATTGTCCTTTAAATACAAGGTGTGATGAATTTTTTAGGGTTTTTGAGGAGAGTTGACCACAAGTTTTAGAATTGCACTAATTGGAAATTAATTGTTGACGTTTATTAGAAAATTTATTTATGAGCCAAACATTGTTTGATACTAAGCAAAATTTATTTGAATAAAGCAACAAAGGATTGAGTAGAGATTTTGGGGTGGATATATTTCCTAAATAAATACAAGCATCTTGGACAAAAATATTGTGACAAAAATCAAAACTTTTTTATAAATACAGTTTAACAATTAAATTGCTTTTAGTTGAATTTGCAACTTTCATATGTAAGTCAAGCATATCTAAAATGAAAATTCAAACAATTGTAGCAAATCCAAACCAATGATATGTTTAACACAACATTCTTGCTATGAATTTTTGTGTTTTATGTTATGGAACTATTATTTTCAGAGTAGCTGGATATGCCCCCGCCCCTCCCTAGGCGTGTGTATCCCCGTATCCAATACAACACGGATACATGTTGAATACCATACCCACACGTGCCCAAAAAACTCTAATTTGCTAGCCATGCCATATACTGTGATTTGATTTTCAAAAAAATTGAGGTGAATCTTCCTAAACTTAATCTTTAAAAACTTCAATTGTGCAATTTTTTTTGTTTGTTTCAATGAACCATTTTTTTGGGTCTTCTTGTAGTGCAACTCTACTATTTTTTTTGGTTTCTTAATTTTTATAGATTTAAGAAAATTAATTGTTTATAAGTTTATATTTATATTATGTTGTTTAAACGTTAGATATTTTAAAAAAATTAAAATTTATTTTTTAAATATAAATAAAATTTATTCATATATATTTAATTGTTTATTCTTTACTAAATTATTAATATTTAAATTTAATATTATTTTAATTTATATTTACTTATTTTCTTTTAAAGTAATGAAAATCTACTCTAATAACTTAGAAATTGTGTTAAATATATGTGTGTATTTTTTATGAATGTCTTATCCAATCGTATCCATATCAGGGGTCTTAAAAATGGTTGTATCTGTATCCGATCCTGTATATGTATTTGTATCCCTATCCGTGTCCATGCAACTTTGATTGTTTTACATTATGAATGCTAATACAATACTTGGTTATCCTGGAAACTGTTGTATTAGCATGGATAACACCAAAGCTGCACATTTAGAAAAGCATTGAAAAATATTGAGAGGACATACAAGAACAACATAAGATTACATTAAAAGCATGAAGTTTTCACAGTCCATGATAGTATTGTAATAAGACTTCTGGATTGAAACTGCACAATTTTTTACATCAATGTTTCGGATCATACTCCATGATCCATCATCAGGATGCAGATAGAGAGAAGAGAGTCTATAAGATTACATTTTTGCATGAAGATAATAGGTTATAAATGGTATTGTCATTCAAGCATTAGAGCAGCATACATAAGGGATCACACCTGAGTGCTAGGAGAATAAGAATGATGCTCATTTATGAAAGTGTATATTTATAAGAATTTGAGCATAATACTATGCTTTAGTATTAAGAAAATAGGGTGTGAATAATATTGTCATCCAGCATTAGAGCAACATACACAAGGGATCACACTAGAGTGCTAGGAAAATGATGATGATGCTCATTTATGAAAGTGTACTTTTAACATAACATTCTTGCCATGAATTTATGTGTGCAACAAGAAGGAACTGTTATTTTACATTATCAATTATATTACAATACCTGAAATTCTTTGTTGTATTATTAGAGATAAGACCCAAGTTGCACAACTAGAAAATCATTGAAAGGACATACAAGAACAACCTAAGGTTTTTTTTTTGCATGAAGATAATAGGGTTTGTATTTTCATCAAACATTAGAGTAACATGAAATATCCCTCCTGTCTGCTGAGATATTTTCTATGCAACTTCCTGACTGATTTTTTTGTGTTTTTGAATGTTTTGTATTTTTTGTGTTTTTTTGAGATAAAATGCTGGAAAACATAAAGGAGATGCAAATCTTGCAAACTGAAGGAAATCTGAAAATTAACTACTCAGCAAATGCATAATCTATTGAAATCAGATTTGACTCTAACAAGCAAATGCAAATAGCTCTTTTTACTTTAGATGTATTTAATAAAGCCTTAACATTGTCTCATACCCGGATTAAAGATAGTAAACTGATATGCAATTCTGGAAGTGAGTAACAGCAACAGCAAACCCTCTTCCAATGGACGCCAAGTATGATAGATGAGTTTCTCCACCTCCCAAATACATTGAAATGATAGATTATACCCAGCCGCCCACAATGAAGGAGATTTGAGGCAAAAATCTTAGGTGTTTCAGCCTAGGAATGACACACCAGCATCAAGGACAGTACGGCCAGGTGCTGTTCAGTTTGTACGGCCTGGTTATTGCTTTTGTACAGCCCAGCAAAGTCTGAAACAGCATTAATAACCTCCAATGATTGGCTCTTTGACAATCTGAAAACCTCTTCACAAAACCTTGAAACTTTTGATGATAAAACCTTCTTTCAGCACATTGAGACTTCTGATTTAAAGCCTCTGATGATTGCAAACCTTGGGTGCTGTAACAACACCTGTAGTAAGCAAAATCCAAGAGAGAAAGCGTCCCCAAGACAAATTGCAGAGTTCAAACCCTTGTGCGTGCACACAAGTCCAAGCTTCATCAAAATGCTAATTGTCAAATGAATGAATAAGCTTATTTTTTAAACCTTTTATACTTCCTTGAATAGCACGATTCCCAAGGTTGATTTTGTGCATTAAATTATAATATCAATCATTTGCTTTTTGTTGACTTTGTATTATATCTCTACTTGGGCACTAAAAAGCAATAAATTAATATTTGACTTTATAACATTTAAGGACCCTCTTTTAATAAAGTCAAATAAGTCACTTTAATAACCACTTATAATATTTAATTATTTACTTTAATAATAATTATAAAATCATAACTCCATAATTAATCATCAATCACTGAATGTGACAGTGCCATGAAGTAAATTATTGAAGCCTCTACTCATCCGGGTGACTTCCCAAATATAGTAAGGTTGGCCTTAATCCCACAATTGATTTACTATAAATAGTAAGTACATCAAAACGGAGCCAGAAACCTTCGAGTAACAAGCCACTGAAAGGTGCCATGGGTTTGGAGAAGTGAACACTGCAAACTGCCATTGAGAAGCGAGAAAACTCCAACACTAGACCCTCTTAAAAACAATATTAGCCTATGAGGGTCAAATAATAGGCTAATCCATCGAGAAGCTGAGGCGAGCTAAGAAGGGGACATTACATAACATACATAAGGGATCACACTAGAGCTCAGAGAGAATAAGGATGATTTTCATTTATGAATTTGTATGACCACAAGTATAGTGTTTCGACCATTGATTGTTGATAGATAGGTGTTAGTTAACCACCAAACACCCTAATGTCCATCCATGTAACCTACTTGTTCAATTTTTACTCACGGGAATGAATTCCAACGTACTACGAGAGTAAATGGAATTAACATAACATGGACAAGTACGAACAATCATGAATGCATATTGCACAACAAAATAGTACTTCATTTATTATTCAGAGTAACCAAAGTACAATTAGCCGTACTAGAATGTAACATCAAAATGTAACATGTAATATAATATCATAAGTGCCAACATAATGTCTCCCGACTATACTGACTCAAGTACAAATGGCCGCTGGCGATGGTTGAGGAACCAACCATCATGATGCTTCATGACAACTAATCACTAGTTGGGGAATTTATCCTATCGAAACATGTACAAAAGTATATGAAATATTATAAACTAACTATAGTCTTATTTAAATATAATTAACTGTGGTCGACTATGACCGATTATGACTATGACCAACTACAATCGACGACCGACTATGACTGACTACATCCCCGCCCCCCCCCCAAAAAAAAAAAGTAGTCGTCTTTTAAACGATGGAAAACAAAATTAGGGGTACCTCTCAGCCAATACTCACTCCCTCTCGGCCAATGTCTCTTTGAGAGTTGTGACTCTCGTGTGCTCAGCGACCAACTGCTCTTGTGACTTCTGAATGTAGTCCACCAACTTTTGCTTGGTAGTCTTGGCTGTCTCTACTCTTGGCCACTTGTGCGACATAAAACACTGAAGGAATTCGCCTTTGCATTCGAACTGCATACCTATGATCCTCTCGGCTGGCTGCTTTGGCTGTATTGTGGTGGCTAGGTGTACTGGGATTTGGTAATTCAATTGAATCTGTTGGGGGTTTGGGGGCAATGCCCCGAGATGGGTCAAGGGGCAGAGCACCTTGTGGGGGTCTGGGGGCAGTGCCCCCAGCAGTGTTGAGGGGTAGTGCCCCTCACTGGGTTCGGGGGCAGTGCCCTTGGCGTGCTCCTTGTCGTGGTACAGGGTGGGGTTGAAGGGCAATGCCCCCGCTGCCAGGACCAATTTAAGACTTCTGAAACCACACCAAACTCCATTTAGCACCTCATTTTCATGAATTTTTAAGAGACAACAACCAATGTTGATAGATCCAAAAATTAGAGATTTTCCATTGTTTAATTGATGTATGATGTCCACCTTCCCTTTTCGCCATATGTTTTGTAGTGTTTGCCTCAGCCATACGTTGATCTTCACCTTGTGCTTTGCATGCTTATGTTGTACGGTAATGTACAGGTTTTCTTTATGTTGTACAAAATATCCTCTTGAATTTGCAAGCCATATGAGTCTGTGATGTTTGCTCTAGGTTTCACCTTCTCTTGTCGATGTGATTTTATTATGCTGATTTCCCTTGTCTTTATTCTATACGGGGTTTGTTCCTTCTTTCTTCTGTACATCGTATGGACCCAACACCTTACATTTTCCTTGTACGGGTCCCACTTTTCCGTATGAACTAGCAAATATCTGTTCGCATGATTTTATTTTTGTGCAAACTTGTTTTGCCATACGAGCTCTCTGCTCCTTCCCTTGGCAATTGCTCTCTCTCCATACAAGAGCTCCAAGTCGTATGATGTACAGCTTCTATGTGCTCTCTTCACTGTATGATTTGCTCACTTCTTCGCCCCTTCTTGTCGCTGTAGTTCTGGCGTACGAGCTCTCTTGTTGCCTTGCGTACGACGCCCTTTCTTTGACGCTCGTATAGACCCATCCAATGTTCCTTTTTTATGTCATACGATGTACGGTTTTAACTTAAAACTTTTTTGTTGATAGTTCATTTCTTTTGTCGATTCCTTTAGTGGCCATACGGCCTCTTTCCTAGGTGATATATAGGTTTTAGTAATATTTTTTATTTTGATATTTTGCACTTTTCCTTTTAATATCGCTTTTCCCATTGTTTTATTTTTCCGATTTCTTTTCTCCTGCTTATTATTTTTTCTCCTTCTATTTCCTTTTTTTCTAACTTTTTATTTTGCTCTTGCTTGTTCATTTTTTCCTCTCTTCATTTTTTTAAGTTTTGAATTTCTCTATATTTTTCCCATCTTTCTCCATTTTTTCATTTTTTCTATTTTTTTCAATTTTTAACTTTGCTTTTATGCTTTTTTCGATCTTTCCATTTTTCTCATTTTTCAAATTCCCCTTTATCATTTTTTGGCTTTGACACAATTTTTTCACCTCGTACTTGTTCGGACTTGTGGGCTAGCGTATCATCCAGTTTTGATAATCTTTCTTTGTACTCTTTGTACTTGATCGAAAATGTTTGGTTGGACTCTCCATACTCGGCCGAAAATGTTTGGTTGGACTCGTCGTACTTGGCTGAAAATGCCTGGTTGGACTCTCTGTACTTGGCCGAAAATGTCTGGTTGGACTCTTCTGTACTCGGCCGAAAATGTCTGCCTGGATGTGCCCTTTTCCTCTTCTTCCTGGATTTCTCCAATTTGTAGCATGTTACACTTATTAAAATATTAAATATAATATTAATGGTCATCTTAACTTTAGTTAGTCGTAAGTTTACTTTTAGTTAACTTAGTTTGTTTTTAGTAACTTTTGTTTACGCTTAAGTTGTTTTAGCATCTTTCAATTAATTGCTTTAGTTAGCTTTAGTTTACGATGGTTTCTTTTTAGAAACATCGTCTTGTAATTTCCTTTATAAGGAGTATTTCTCTCCATTTGTAATCATGCAATTAATGAATATCAATAATCATTTCATGGTATAAGAGCTCAAGCTTGAACTTGATTAGTTTTAGCCGATTTTTTGTTAAATATAGAGTAAAAAAATTTCTGAAATTTTTTAAGCCGATTTTGTTGAAAATCGAAGGATATTTTTGAAGGAGGTTTTTGGAGAAGTTTCTAAAGTAGATTTTTGTGGAAGTTCTGAAAGAAATTTTCAAGTTTTTTTGTGGAGGATTTGTAAAGAAGCCACATGGGCAAATTGATTTTTTAAAGTAAAATTGTGTCTTCCTTTGGCGAATTTTTTTCATAGTCTGAAAATTGCGTGAGGGTTTCTTTCTTCCTTCTGCACGTGATTTTCTTCTTTTACATGTTCATTCTATGCGACCTTTGTTGTTTGTGACTTGCATGACCTCATTTCGTGGGCATTTTTTATTTTTTTGGGCACCTTTCTTCATTTCGCATGAAATTGCTGTTACCTGGTTGCAATTTTTCTGTCACGGGTTTTCTTAAAAAAAAACTCTTGGGATCTTTTGGTGCATGATGTTCTGAGAACGAGTTTTTTCAAGGGTTTGTTAGCATCGCAGGTGCTTTCTGGACATGCAACATGGAGACTGTGCATTTCACATGAATTTCTAAGTACGACTTATAGGTTTATGATGTCTTTTTGAAACATGGTTTTTTTCATGCATTTTTTTGTGTTTTTGATGAGCTTTTACTGGTTCAAAGGGTGTTTGAAGCTGTCTTTTTGGTTTTTTCTTTCTTTGCAACTTCATTTTCTGGGCAAGAATTGCGACGGGTTTGCATTTGGTGGTTTTTTCACAATCTATTTTTGGAGTTTGTGGCTGTTTTTGAGGATTTTTCTAAAGAACCTAGGGTTTCTGGTTCGTGGACCTGATTTTCTAGTTTTCATGGCATCCTGAAGAGTTGATTTTTTGAGCCAGTTTTTATAAAAATTTTTCGAGAAAAATAAATTTTTTTGCAAAGAGTTTTTTCAAAATTTTTTTCTCAAAAAAAATTGCTAAAAAGTTTTGAAATTTTCTATAAAAATTTTGCAGTTTTTTGAGGATTTTTTTTTGAAAAAATCTTACTTTTTTAGAGTTTTCGAAGGTTTTTCTGAAAAATCTTACAAGTCTTTGAGCCTCTTTTTTTAGATTGTGCCAGTTGATTGTCAAAATTTGTGCCAGTTGATCGCAGTGTTACCTCATTTTTTCGTGCTTTGGAAAATGGGAGGGATGGTGTCTTTGTCCAATGTTATGTTGGAACACATGCAAAAGTTCAATGGAAAGAATTACAACATGTGGAAGTAGAGGATGCTTACCATCTTTGAGTACTGGTATCTGGATGAGCTCGTTCTAGGTACAAAAGTTCGTCCCACTACTGTTGGGAAGAATCAAGACAAGTATGATGGAGGTAATAGGGAGGCAGGTACGCTTCTAAAATTATTTGTCACCAATGAGATGTTACCAGAAATACCATCTGGTGAGTTTGTTGCGGAGATCTGGAAGCATTTGAAAGATATTCATGAGACCTCAGACAAGGGAAGGGCTTTCTTCTTGAAGAATATGCTATTCTCTATTATGATGGATGATCAAGTGTCTTTGCAAGAGCACTTGATGAAAATAAAAGATATTCGCGATCAACTGGAGGCTATTGGTTGTAAGATGGAAGAGGAGGATATGGTGGTAATCACTCTGAAAAGTTTGCCACGTTCCTACAAGAACTTCATCGAAACGCTCAACATTACATCCACCAATGTTGACTTGAAGTTTGATGAATTGTGCAACAAGCTTTTGTAGCAGGATAGGTGGAGGAAGTAGTTTGGGAGCAATAGTGAGTCTCCTAGTGTTGAACAAGCATTTACTGCCAAGGACGTTGGCGAAGGCAAGTTCACTCAGCAAAAAGTATGAGGCGATTCAAAGGAGGGCTCCAAGAAGTCTATTACTTGCCATTATTGTGGGAAGATTGGTCACATCCAAAAGTTTTGCAGAAAGCGGTTGGCTAATGAGAAGACCAACTAGGAAGTGTCTCAGCAAAGTGGTCAAGTGGCGGAGTATACTAAGCAAAAGGAGTTTGCATACTATGCATTTTGATGACCAACACACCATTTGACTATGGGTAGACTTAGTTTTTGTTTGTCTGATGACCATTAAGGGAGGGCATTAAAATATTAAATGTAATGTTAATGGTCATCTTAACTTTAGTTAGTTGTAAGTTTACTTGTAGTTAACTTCTGTTTTTAGTAACTTTTGTTTATGCTTAAAGTGTTTTAGTATCTTTCAATTAATTGCTTTAGTTAGCTTTAGTTTATGATGGTTTCTTTCTAGAAACATTGTCTTGTAATTTCCTTTATAAGGAGTATTTCTCTCCATTTGTAATCACACAATTAAAGAATATCAATAATCATTTCAACACTCTTGGTGGAACATCTCGTAATCCTCCATTTGCCAATGAAACAAACCATTTAGGGAGCTTGTCTCATCCTTCGAGCAACTCTTGAGTTCAAGTACGTCATCAACGTTTGGTTCCATAGTATTCCTCCCTTTGTCGACATCCGACTCTCCTCCATCAAATTCTGATCCGGAGGAAGCCAATTCTTTGCTCACAGCTTGGTTCTTCAAGTCAATGACGTACTCCCGCTCGTTGCTCTTGATCAAGAGTGCCTTCCTCTTCTAGTTATGATCTGCCTTGGTGGCAATCAACCATCCTCATCCCAACAGTACATCATATGCCTTCTTTTGTAGTGGGATGACGACAAAGTTCAACAGGAACTATTGTGTGTCAATCAGGACTTTTTGTGCCATCAATGTTCCCAACGGTTTGATGCTGTGCTGATCTACACCCACTAATTGGAATGTCGTTGGCCAAAGTGTAGGCTTCCCAAGACTTGTCCATGTGTCTTTGGGTAGTACGTTGACTCTCGATCCTCCATCGACGATAGTGTTTGTCAAGATTTTCCCTCTGATCTCCATTTGTATGACCGCTGACATCTTTCCGATGTTTGCCGTTAGCAGCATTGGATTGATAGTTTGTTCACCATATGGTGGTGGTTCCGCTATCAATTCTTTCCTTTGACCTTCCTGCAACTGATGTTGGTCATTGCCGACGACGTTCGTGATCACCAATCCCAACTGTGGCATAGTCTGGAGAAGGTCACACACCTTTATGGGTATGGTGGTTTGTAGTATCTGCTGTACGATGTTTTCCGCCTTAGACCGCTGAGAGGTGTTTGGATTCTCCAGAGGTGTTTTGTGTTCCTTCGCCATTGCCAATTCCACTTTTGCTTTTGCTTCCTTCATTCTTTGTTTCTTTGTACGTGGATCAGGGTAGGTGGCCTTGTTCGTTTGTGCTCTAGTAATCGCCAGTACCTCTTGCTCTTCCACATCTTACATATGGATGCCTTTCTGCTCGGGGCATTCGTTGTCTTCATGATCACCTAGTCCATACTACTTGCATAGTCTTCCCCCTGAACCTTGACTGTTTTGGCATTCCTTGGCGAAGTGGCCCCATTCATTGCACTTCCGACATTGTATCATGGGCCTTCCTTTACCATTGTACTGTATCTTGCTTCTTGGACTTATGTTGCTTTGGTAACCTCTAGAGGACGCTTTGCTATTGTAGTGGGGCTTCAGTGGTGTATTTGGTAGTGTTGACGGTTCTCCTTGAGTGAAGATTACTTGCGTACTCCTTGCTTTCAGATTGTATGGGCATTCCTTGATGGAATGTCCCATCACTTAGCAAATATCGCAGAACAACTTCTTCGGGCAATTTGCCTTTGTGTGACCTTCCCCTTTGCAATCCGTACACCACAGTTCTTTGGCTTCCCTTGTTGTTAATGTCCCCTTCTCGAGCATGATCTTTCAAGTGACCGCCTATTCCGGAGACCCATAGGCTACTCGAAGGGTAAAATTAGGGTTTCCTATTTTTAAGGATGTCTTTGTTCGGAGTTGGTGGATTCAATGGCGGATTCTTTCTGGGTTTTCAGAGAGCTTCGCAGTGGTATGTTCATTTCGGCATTCTGAGCATTTTCTGGAATTTACTATTTTTAGTAAATTCTATTTTTGGCAGTTTTACAGTTGGGTTCAGCATGGTTGACTTCCTACTTCAGTTTGATTAGTTGGCTTGCTCATTTATGGCTTCGGGGCACAATTGGAGAGATAAGTTGAGCTATTTAATTAAAAGTCACGTTTTAATGTTATATTTTAACGTTGACCCCTTGGCCTAGTCTATTGACTTTATGTTGTTTTGAAAAGTGGTCTTTTTGAGGGTGGCGCCTTCATTAAAGATTATTTTATATTTTATATTTTACCCAAAGTCAAATCAAGCTATAAAGTGGACGCATTTATTAAAGTATTGATTTTATTTAAAAAGTCAATATTGAGCTTGAAGGAAATGGACGCCATCTTTGCAAGAGATTAGGGTTTTTGACTTGAAGAGGAGTTTAGGGTTTCGAGAAGTCAACGAGAAATTATAAAAGGAAGACTTTGATCATCATTTGGGCATCTTTTATCTACAGGAATGTTATGCTGCCGGATTGGCTTTGGGATTGCTTTGAGGAATGAAGGCCTCCTAGCTTGGGCATTGCTTCTCGCTTGAAAGATAGCGACTAGTGGTGAGATAGTGTAGTTTGAATGTTTTATTGTGAGATTTCTGCATTTTTAGTCTTTGTGAGGATATGTAAATCAGTTTATGCATATTAGTGGTTTTCTGGAGTTGCACATTCATTGTAGCAGATTGATGTTTTTAATCATAAGTCATAAAATACACAAAGAGTCGTTCTGGGTATTGTCTCATTGGTTTTCTCTGTTGGAAGCGACCCTTCATGAATATTTGCAGATTTTAATATGAAGCGTATGATTTTATAAAGCAAATCCGTCATTCCTTGTAGGGCGCACTTTCTGGAGTGCCTCGGGATCCGTGTCATTAATTAATAACCATTTTTAGATGCCATTTCTTATTACTAAGTTAGGCGCCATCATTTTGAGGGTCTATTGCATTAGATTTGAGATCATTTGGGTGAGAAATGAGAGAGATATGAGCATATGAGTGAATTCCTAGGTTGCTGGTTTTTAATTTAAAAGTGCAGATTTGTGGAAAAACAGAATTATTATTTGATCATTGAGAGATTTATTGAACTGGCATCTCTAATCAAGCCACGGAGAGTTCTTATATGATGTAATGCTAATCTTTCAAATTCCTATGCTCTTGGCAAGCGAATTCTCTATCATTTTGTAAGCTGACAGTAGTACTGACAGCAGTTCTTTCATCTTGCTTAATCATGTTTTGTAATGCTCATATTTACATTTTGTAATTGCAATTGTATTTCTTTATCTCCGCCC
This sequence comes from Sequoia sempervirens, assembly GCA_007258455.2. Lineage (NCBI taxonomy): Eukaryota > Viridiplantae > Streptophyta > Pinopsida > Cupressales > Cupressaceae > Sequoia > Sequoia sempervirens. The sequence goes on along the minus strand of VDFB02014053.1, from coordinate 10,790 downwards.
TATGGTAGCTCCTTACCCACTCTGGGTTAGAAAGCACATTCTGGGTGTCGAGTACTTTCAGCATTATAGTTATTTCTTTCAAGCATTGTAATTTTCATAGTTGAAAAACTTGCCAATTGCAAAAACTCGCCAAGCCCAAAAAATACGGTACGGAAAAAACTCGGCAAAAACTCGAAAAAAACTCGGCAACTTAAAAAATTGCTTAAACTTCATTATAAACGCATTTTTTTTGCAAAATTCAATGATAAGATGCATCCAATGAGTCAATAAAATGAGTACATAGAAGAAACAAGCTGAGTCTAGTTATATTTGATTGATTTGAAAGAAAATTAGATACAAAATCGCATCCTCATGTGGAATGCTCAATACACTGATACTGATAGTCTGAAACAAAATGAAAATAGCAAATTGTTTTTGTAAAATTGAAGGTAACTAGTGGAGAGTACATAGAAAATCAAATGAATTCAATGGGAGTTTGTGGGCAATGCCCCTAATGGGTTTGGGAATGCTCAATACACTGATACTGACAGTCTGAAACAAAATGAAAATAGCAAATTGTTTTTGTAAAATTGAAGGTAACTAGTGGAGAGTACCTAGAAAATCAAATGAATTCAATGGGAGTTTGTGGGAAATGCCCCCAATGGGTTTGAGGGACAGCGCCCTTAGTGGGGTCAAGGGGCAGTGCCCCTTGCGGGGGTCTGGGGGCAGCGCCTCTTGTGGGGGTCTGGGGGCAACGCCCCTTGCGGGGGTTTGGAGGCAGCGCCCCTCGCGGGGTCCCGGGGCAGCGCCCTGGGCGCGCTCCCTGTCGCGATACAGGGCGGGGTCGAGGGGCAGAGCCCCCGCCGCCAAGCCCAAATTAAGACCTCCAAAACCACACAAACCTTCATGGTGTACATCATTTTGCATTAACAATAAAACACAAATTAAGACCATTCATGGTGTACATCATTTTGCATTATCAATAAAACACAAATTAAGACCATCAATGCCACACAAACCTTCATGGAACACATCATTTTAGTGTTTTTCTGAAGCAAAGCACGCAAATGAATGAAAAAAATAACTCAAAATGCCTTTTTAGCTGGCTACCTGGGCATTTTCCAGATCGTGCGAGTTTTTTTCAAAAACTCTCCGTACTTTTTGGAAAAACTACCGTAGAAGTATGGCCGATTTTTACCCAGTCTGTGAAGTTTTTAAATTACAATTACTGAAAACTTCGCCCGACCAAAAACTTCCTTGAGTTTTATGAAATTTTACGAGTTTTGGTAGATCTTACAACTATGATTTCTGTTATCTCCGCCATATGAGTCGCCTTATTTCCCGTATTGGAGTGAAATTGCTTTATACTTGGTGTGAGTGTGCTTCGATTACGATTAGCAGATTCGGGGATCCTCGATATACTGCATGCATCATCGAAGCCATTCTTGGTTAAGAGTTCTTGCATAAGCATTTGATTTAGATCCCTCGACCAATGCTTACACCTTACCCACATTGGAATCGGTGTACGATGCAGTTTAGAGAGTTGCTTGACCGCGTTTGGTTTTAAATTTGCTAACCTTAGCGGGTGCATTAGTTTATAATCTGCAATTTGAAAAGTAAAAAATTTGGCTTTCCGAGGAATATTTCCTTTCACCATTACTCTCATAATAAGTCTTCAATTCTTTCATCATTCTTATCATGTCCTTCCCTTAGTGCTTTTCTGACCTTGGACTCAACGTGCATTGTTATCGTTCATACTCTCCTTGTTTGCATTACAGCGTCTTCCTTTTCCCTTAGGAGGATGTTTTATTTTCACTCCCTATATCCATCGTTTGATTGTACACTTTGTTGTATGACAATGGAGGCACAACTTTCATTTTCTTTCTCAATGACAAGAGTAACCCTTCGATGAACCATCGCTTCTTTAGCCCGTTGGCCAGTTGAGTCTCTAGTTTTCCCAACAATTCTTTGAGTCTCCGGTTGTAGGTGTGCACGTTCTTGTGCTTCCCTTGCTTCGTATTGTAGATTTCCGCTACGATTTCACTGTCATCCCTCAAGAGTTTGAATTCATCTTGGATTCCTTCTTGAGTAATCTCTATGATGCCTTGTGTACTTCGTCCAACTCTATGTACCAATCGATGGCACTGTCTCACAGCGTTGCTGGAAGTGCTTTCAGCCAATAGTCCACATCATCTTGCCTGTTGGCTATCCAAATCATTTCACACGTCTTGCAGTGTCGTACTGGATCTTCTGATCCATTCCCTGTGAATTTTGGCAGCTTCTGCCTCTCAGTTGGCGGAGTCACCATCCTTCCTCGATTCTGCCTCGCAATGCGTTGGACTGTAATCATGGAATCTAAGCGGCGCTTTCGATTCCGCGAGGATAACCCTACGAAACTTGTTCATTTTCCTAGGTTAAATTGAAATTACAAACCATAAAAGCGGGTGATTTTCAATCCACCTCCGGGGAATTACGTCTGAAGCCTCAAGCAGTTAGTTTGAGCATCCCCTATGTTTGCCTCGCGAAGACCTTTGAAACGAGGTCCTTCGCGAAGTCTCACTGATCATACTTAGTTAAATTGTGAAAGATGCAGTTGTGCCAAAAAAGTGCGCTCTAACTCGTCCAAATTTTTGGCTAAGTGTTGAAAGTGCAGGGGCTCCAAAAATCAGCGACCTTGCATAAAAAGTGATTTTCCAAAAATGTGTAGAAGCGCTAAAAAAGTGCGCTCTTACACATTGTTGCCTAACTCATCCAAATTTTTGGCTAAGTGTTGAAAGTGCAGGGGCGCCAAAAATCAGCAACCCTGCATAAAAAGTGATTTTCCAAAAATGTGCAGAAGTGCTAAAAAAGTGCGCTCTTACACATTGTTGCCTAACTCAGCCAAATTTTTGGCTAAGTGTTGAAAGTGCAAGGGGGCCAAAAATTAGCGACCCTGCATAAAAAGTGATTTTCTAAAAATGTGTAGAGGCGTAAAAAAGTGCGCTCTTACACATTGTTGCCAAACTTAGCCAATTTTTGACTATGGCATTATTTTTAGCACCTTTGCACTTTTTCCATACTTAGTCATTTTTTGTGCAATGGTGTTGAATTTTAGCACCTTTACACTTTTGGCAGTTTTTAACTTAGTCTCTTCAAACTTGCTCTATTTCCATTCCGGATCCTGTTTCTTCGCTCCTGCATCATTTTCCGTGCCTAGTTGCTCGTTTCACGCTTGCTCAACATCATTTCTTGCTTCACGCTTCCCAATGCTACTTTTTCTACTAACGTCTATTGATTCACCATCCTTGCAGTTTCTCTCTAGATTTCATCAAGTGATCCTAAAGGTGACATCTTCTGATCCAGTGAACTATCCTAGATCTACAAAGAAGCCGTTATGCAACAAGTTGAGGATGATAGTTTTTCCCAAAGCCTCAATACATATCATTTGCGATATACGGCTGACACTCGATAATCTCAAGACGCATCTTCATAGGTGCAAGAAAATCCATTCATTTGCCAGAAGGCCGATCACAAGAGCTCACACCCTTGTAGATTACACAGTCGGCCCAGATGATGCATTCATACAGGAGACCAAGAAGAAGTATGAAGACTCTGCGCCCAAAGCAAGGAACCATGAAGATTCTTGATCTCCGATGTTGAACATTTTGATGCATCCTTTTATGCATTTTGTAAATATTTCCTGACATCTTATATGTCCTTTTGTAAATTGTAATTGCACCAAGTTCGAACATGTAATCTTTTGAAAACAAATTACACTTTGACTTTGGTCAAAGTTAGGTGAGATCTCCTTAAATCGCTCACCCAACTTTCCTTGATTTCCTCAAATTAGATTCCTAATTTTGCTCATCCCTCTTTCTATATAATATGAGGGATTTCCATTGTAAAGAGATCCTTTAGTATTTTGCAACGAAGTGCTGCCCTTTTTGAAGCAGAATTGTGAAACTTTGCGTTCATACTTTGTGAATGAAATTTGATCAATAAAGAAGAAGATTGCAAACCAGACTTTGCGTTGGATTCGATAATCTTACGAATTGATCTCATTTGGTGGTGATTAGCTTATGGAATCTGAAGGACTCTAAGTAATTCATGTAAACTTTGTATTTACATCAACTTTATTTAGATTTACATTTATGTTTTGTTTATCTTTAGTTGAATGATCTACAAGACTTTGTGCTTATAATTATTCTTTGGATACTTTAGTTGAGATGATCTACAAGACTTTGTGCTTGTAATTATTCATGCTTCACTGAGATCACTTTAGTTTGGATAATCTACAAGACTTTGTGCTTATGATTGTTCATGCTATTCGAGGAATTGCTCGTCTAAGAAGAGACTTTATTATTCCTAACGTGACAAATGACATACTTATCACAAATCCACCATTGATAAAGATACAGAATGACTTTGTGCCTTCGTGAGCTTTCCCTTTTATTTTACTAGTTTATTGTTAATCATTTCTGGTACCTCAACGCTTTGCTTTGACAAGATAGAGGTATTGGCATTACCGCTCGTTGTTAGTTTATAATTATTGTGAATTAAGAACTTCCAACAGTGAAGAATTGTAAACATCTTATCCGAAAAAAGAGAGAAGGATGAATGTAACACACCCCCCCCCCCCACTTCGTAAGTATTGTTTACATTTTGTAATTACTTTGTTTGTTTTACTATCGCTTCTGTCAGCGCCTCCCCTTTCTGAGAGGAGAGATTCACATCTCACATAGCTGTGGCTGAAGTTCTAGTTGTGTAATCTATCGAAAAGCTGATTACATAATTTTCACCCAACAGGACCTGACTAGATTGGTTCTCCCGCAATGTCCCGATGCGTCACTTGCACTCTCAGCCACATTTGAGTCTTCCCCGCGTCCTGTGTCAGCGTCCTCTATACCTCGAGTCTCCTGGGGTTTGTTTCGGTACTCCCTTTGCCTTGGGGTCTTAGGCTTAGATCTTCCAACTCTCGGCCCTTTGTTGTCCGATATGGACAACTCTCTCATATGACGTATGCTGTCTTCAAGCTCTTCTGCTACTTCATTTTCATTTGTTTATTTATTACTGATGGTGTTCTGAAGTTCCCCTCGTCAGTTTCTCCACTAGGGTAGACAATATTTTGGTTTATTTCATTCCAGTCTTCATCTACTCCTTCGATGGTTTGTTTTAATTTCCTCTGTCGGTTCTCTTGTTCTTTGAGTCTTAATGATCTCTGTACTTGTTCCTCGATAGTTTCTTGCTCTCTTGGTACTTGGTTTTTGTCTTTGTTGAGGCATACAGGCATTAATTGCCGATCGTGCGGGCCTTAGTTGCCGAACATACATCTTTGGCTTGCATCCCGTTCCTCCTCTTCTTGCTTCATTCTCTTCTTGTACCATTGCAATATCTGTTGCCTTCTTTGTTCCTGATCCCTCTCGGCCTGGAGATCTTGTAGGGTAATGTAGTGGCGTGTTATCAACCTTGGCAGTCTGGTGAGGAGATGGTTGACCTCTTGGTTGACGGGCAATCTATTCCAAATGACCCGACTGAGGGATTGCTCGCCTAAGAACCTCCCTTCGTACGTGGTCCCTCAATGAGATTTCCCATAGGCTACAGAGGTCTTCCGTTAGAGCGTCTTCACGATCCTTGTTTGCTTGTACCGGCTCTTCGGTGGGCTGCCTCATGACGATGCCTTTCTCCCATTTGGGTGATCGCCAAATTCACTTAGGCAATGGTGCCAAATGTTTACTCATTGGGATGAATTCCAACGTACTACAAGAGTAAACAAAATTAACAAAACAGGGACAAGTACGAACAATCATGAATGTATATTGCACAACAAAATAGTACTTCATTTATTATTCACGGTAACCAAGTACAATTAGCCGTACTAAAATGTAACATTAGAATGTAATAGCATGTAACATAATATCATAAGTACCAACATAGTGTCTCCCGACTAGACTGACTCAAGTACAAATAGCCATTGGCAGTGGTTGAGGAACCAACCGTCACGACGCCTCATGACAACAACTAATCACCAGTCAGGGAATTAGTCTTCCCGAAACATGTACAAAAGTATATGAAATATTATAAACTAACTATAGTCTTATTTAAATATAATTAATTGCGGTCGACTATGACCGACTACGACTATGAATGATTATGACTGATGACTGACTATGACCGACTACATTCAACTTTATCCATTATTGTATATATAATCACAATAATATCCAATTAATCATACAAGGATTATGGTTTCTCTTTTAACAGTAAAACAATGGGTTGAGCTATATATATAGGCTCATCGTTGGATATTTCTATATATAAGCAAAATCATCAAACCTTTTAAAAAATAATGAGAACTAGAGCGTAATTACTAAATAATTCTCACATAGGGAATTACAATGAAAAAAATCTGAAATTCTTAGTCTTCTGCATGCAACATTAACAACTACAAAATACTTAAAGTATAAAAATAGAAACCATGAAATCACATATAAGATGCTAAGAATCTTTGGAGAACCCCTTTTGGGGTTTAAAATTCTACATGAAAAAATGGATTATTTTATTCCCCCCTAAAACTCTTTATGACAAAGATAGAAAGATATCATCCACTCACTTTGGAACAATTACACACTGATTACTCATATAAAGGAAAGTGCTATAATGGACACTTGCTGATTACTACTCTTCTATTGTTCTTGATAAAGCTTCCCAATGGTGTAGCAATGCCACTTATTTAGTTCCTTTATCTTTTATTTAGGGTGAAGTTTGCACCATTTCTGTCTGATGCATAAACCTTTTGTCTTCCTCTGCCATGGTGGTGTGAATGGATGCACTAACTAGTGCCTTCAATTACTTCTGATTTCTTTACTCGAGAATAATTGTCACCCATCTGAATAACTATTTATGATGTTAGTTAATTTTAGACCTTTGGTTCATATCTTGGCATTTTCTTATTATTTATAACTACCAAGACTGAAACCATATTCTACCATTTTTCCCTTAAATAATATTCAGATTTGGCACAACATGTTAAGTTGGCTTTGGTGTCTCCCAAGGAAAAGAACAATGTATGAGGTGGTTGGGATAGGTATCACTGAAGATTTGTTAACATTAAATAATAAATTGCTATGCAGATCAACTCTTACCTCTATCCCCATTGGATGCCACTTTTAAGTTTCTTTCTTTTCTTCTTGTTTTCAGTAAACAATTTGAATCATTTACAGTCCAATGCACTGTGTCAGTGCAAAAGAGAAACCTTATTACCCAGACGTTATACATTGCTCAACATGCTTATACATCAATAAATTTTAATGATGTATCTATCCCCAGTCAAAGAGTCTTTTTAGAAAAAATCTAGACTATGACCATGTCACTATTAGAGTCAATGTTGTAGAGCAGCTTATTTCAGGCAAGAAATAAATCCAAATGTGCAGTGAAACAAAAAAAGACTAACTTGACCGCTGACACCATACTTCTTAGACAGGACCAATAGGAACTAATAATTATTAAAATATATTATATATGTTATTATGATAATACTCACCAACTGCATAACTAGGAGTGAAGTGTTGCAACTTCAAGCAACGCCCAGAATTCCATCTGTATTGTCATCAGAACTTTTGAAAAACACAAAGCCTATCCCTAATCTCTTTCAGAACTGCTTGGCTCATTGTTAACTCCCCTATTGATTCCTTTGGGGTTCTGATGTACCTCAAAAGTGATATTAAAATGTCGATATTTTCTTCAAAATTACTTGTTAGTAATTTTTACCATATTGTCCAATTACCATCTGATAAACTACTCTAACAAACATCTCATATTATGATTTTAAAATCTCTTGGTGACATTCATTTTAAAATTTTCCTGGTTTTCAGCTGAACAATCTTCTTGAAGAGATGGGTGATTCTTTTTTTGATGTTAGGCAGAGGACCGAGAGTTTTCTTCATCAGCTATTCTCCAGTTTTGTTACAACTCTTGTGGCTTTTAATTGCTTATTTATATTGCCACCTGCTGTTTTTTGAGGCATCACCTTGAATTCTCTACAACCTTTATGCCCCCCCAACTACTGCATTTCCTTCTTCCACATGTCATCTATTCACAAACATCAGCTGAATTTATGATGGCAAAGACGAGGAGGAAAAAAGCAGCACTACCAGAGGCTTTAACACCACCCTATAAGTTTTTTTGCAGTTACAGTTTGAAAACAAAAAAGAATTTTGTTATATATGCAACTATCACACTTCCCCAAATCTACATAGAAAAGACTTTTCATAGAAGTATTAATAATTATTCAAAATCTACACAAGTATATCAAGAAACACAAACCTGTCTAAGGGGTTATTCAATCTATTTCTCAAAGAGATAATAAAATCTTTATACCCATCTTCCTCTAAGAATTACTTCAGGCATTGGTCATTAAATGAAAAATTCGAGTAGATTAAGAAGAGACTGAAGAGATTGGTAACATTTTTCTTACACCATGTAGATTGTGTTTTGTAGTCATCATATATGTTATAATAAAGAAATGAGCTGGAATAAAGTGTTTAATTACTACCTAATGTTATTATATACGTTTGGTTGCGAGTTAATTTTGATTTTGGTTGAAGGGGGTTAATTGCTGGACCATTAGTGTCAATCACCTTCTCTTCCAATTCATTTCTGTTGTCATGAGATGATCGCAGATCTGCAACTTGTCTATTGTCATTTACCACTATGCAAGTCAGTTCTACATTTGGGACCATACACATCATAGTAAAATATCCATAAAGATATTCCACTTTCTAATTGTGTGTGTTGTATATTATGCTGACAAGCATGGCAAATTGTAGGTATTCTTTGTTGTTCAATGTTTTTTAAGTATCGTTCTATTATGCTGTTTTCCACATCTATATTGGATGCATTGCATAGCCACATTTTTCATGCCATTGTCACTTTGAGTCCCAGCCTCATGTGAATCACCCATTTGCTACCATCCACTCTTATTATTTTCTGTACTTTACAATTCAACATAGGTCACAAGAGCAAATCTACTAAATGATATTGGTACAAAATTGCACTGTGCCAAATAGTGTTATGATCTTTGAATTAAAGCTTTACAATCTTCTCCTAATTCATGTGTATAGAATGTATAAGAGACCATACACATCAAATTTACATTTAAGTTTGAGTCTTGATGTTATGATGGCTTTGGTAGACTACAGATAGTGCTTTGCTGTTCTATTCCTGTTGTATGTTGTATCTATATAGTCTGCATTGCATAAGGTTACATTTTTGGTATTATTGCCACTTCAAGTATTAGCTCATGCGAATAATCAATTTTGTCCTCATCCACTCTTGTTGCTTGTATCATAGAAATTTACATAGGTCACAGGATCAAATTTCTTTCATGATATGCTCACAAATTCTTGAGTTTGAATGCAAACTTGCATAAGAATATTCGAAACAGAGCTCTATAATCCATCTCTTCTTGTGGAATGAAAGCCAAGAAACTTCACATTCTTTTATAAAAATTCTTTATGAGCCCTAGTTAAGAATAAAGGAATAAATCAAGCTTTCAATAAATGCTTTTTCAGGTTAAGCTTGAGCTCAACTTGAGATCAAGATAAAGACAAACTTATTTCAAAACCAATTTGCAATTTAAAAATAGAAGTTTGCAATTAAATAAATAGTAGTAATAAGTAAATAAACCCCTTGTAAGATTTACTAAGAGAACAGGGAAAGTGGGGAAGAACTACATGCCACCCCACCTTAATGTTGACTTCCTTTATACTTTACAAAGATTTCACGTGACTGAACATGAGTCTCACTTTGAACTCAAGTTATGAGTGATTGTTGGGTAATAGGTGGGAAGTTCAAGAGATTCAACCCCTTATTATTATATCTTGTCTTGATTAAGATATCAAGGTTTGATGAGGAGATGGTCAATTTTAGGCCGAAGATACAAAATAATAGCTCAAAAATGTTTGGGGAAAAGCTAATGCTAACGCAAGCCACTTTCAACAAAGTATCACTTTTGATGCAATGGAGCTTGCCAATGGGAACATTGGTGAGATATTTGTGGTCAAGTCATAATAATCGCTTTTTTTATGAGTTGTCGATGAAGCCCAAGTGCACCATTAAATATTGATGTTGGTGTTAGATAAGAACATACCATTTCAAATTCATAAAGATACGTTGTTGAAGCAATTCAAACATCATGATAAGGCCAACAAACAGATTTCAGGGCATGTAGATTGAGATTTTCTATTAGCTTGTTGATATCAGTTACATGGAAGGTGCTAAAGGAGAAATTTACTACTGTAGTCGGTCATAGTCAGTTGTTCAGTTGTAATTAAATAAAACTGTAGTTATATAGCAAATATTTCATACACTTTATGTTATAAGTTGTTTTGGGAAGTTAAATCCTTGACTAAAGGGATTAGTTGTAATGAAGGGTTGCAACGGTTGGTTTCTCAACCACCGCCAGCGACTATATGTACTTGGGTCATTATAGTTGGGATAGATTATGATGTTTGTTATGAGATTATGCTACAATACATTGACATTTTGATGTTATGTTCTAGTACGGATGATTGTACTTGGTTCCATTGTGTTAATAAATGAAGTACCGTTATTCTGTGCAATATGCATTCATGAATGTTCTGTACATGTTCTATGTGCTGAGTTACATTTCCGTTTACTCTCGTAGTATGTTGAATCTATCCCAGTGAGTAAACATTTGGCGTCATTGCCTAAGTGAACTTGGGAAAATCATCCAACGGGAGAATGGTGTCATGATGGGTTCGCTGACCGAAGAACCAATACAAGCAAACAAGGAAAGAGAAGACGAATTGACA